>NDXB01019289.1:298211-322467 GCA_002631895.1 Agapornis roseicollis
TTTTTTTTTTTTTTTTTTTTTTTTTTCTTTCAGTAGTAGCTAATATCTGGGGTTTTCATTGGTTCGTTCTGCCTTTGCAGTGCAAGCCAGCAGTAAGCCGAAGCAGGTCCTCCAGTTTAAGTCTAACAGTTGAAAGTGCTTTAGAGAGCTTTGATTTCCTGAACACCTCTGACTTTGATGATGAGGATGGTGGTGGTGTGGAGGTTTGTAATGGTGGAGGAGGAGGTGCAGACTCGGTATTTTCAGATACTGAGATTGAGAAGAATAGGTAAGTTTGTAGTAACTGCCAGCTGTGCTTACGCCAAACTGATACCCTAGCTCTTTGTTGCTAACAGGGGATCCCGGTGCACACGTTATTCAAGGAAGACTTGAGTAATCCTTGATGAGTTCATAGGGTCAGAGGGTTCCCCGTGGCTGCTGCATACAAAATCTTTAGCTTCCAGGATCATTTTTTTCCCTGTTGAAATATATGCAATCTGTCCTCCAAAGGAGAAGGTTAAATTAAATTAAGCTGACATCAATACTGGCAGAGCCTCTTCCTTGACATAGGTTTGGACCTGGCTTTCCTTGGATGCAATTACTAATTCCTCTGTGGTTTTTCCCCCCCCTCCCTTTGTGTTTTCTCTCTAGCCAAATGAGTCTTTGCAGTGGATTAAGCTTGTCAGTAACAATAACACAGGGCCAGATTTAAGCAGCATGGTGTAGGTTTCCTTTGGAATGTAAGAGTGATGACTGGTACTCTCTTCATGGCCCTGCGTGTTACCTGCCCTTCTTTCATCACTTTTGGTCTTTCTGAGAAGAAAAAAAGAAAAAGAAATAGCTGTGGTGTTTGTGCCGTGGTCTGTCATTGTCGTGTGACCTTAAGATGCTGTGTTTCAGTCCTTAGATCCTAAAAGCATGTTTGCATCCTTGCAGCCGACACAATGCCCAGCAGGCATATAAGCAGTGCTAGAGCTGGAAAAAAAGAAATGAACATGGCTCCCTGGCACCCCTTGCTTCCCAACCAGGGAGCTATGCTTCTTGCAGCTTATTGTGGCCTGTTTAAAAGAATTTTGAGTGCAAACAAGCAGCCACCGTGCAGTTCCCACCACGACACTGAGTACCTTTTCTCCAGAATACGACTTGGTGGGAAGACAAACTTGGAAAATGGTGTTGCTTACTAAAATGGCACTGAGCTCATTCAGCCTGGGTTGATTTAAGGATCTGGCTTTAACCAGGCACTTTAGCATGAATTTAACTTGGGCAGCAAAAACGTAAGTCAGTTATAAGCTAACTCGGAAAGCAACTCAAATCTTTTAAGCGAAAGTAGAAGTTATATTTTCTTTTTTTCCCCTCTGGCTCATCCCCAGGCAGTGTAGATTCCTGCTTCCATTTTTAGATGTGTAAGTGTGTGACTCAGTGTAAGGATTGCAAGTGCTGAAACTTCTGAACTTGCAGCCAAATACACTTGCCATCTGGGGACTGACCTCAGGCTTTGTGTTAAAACACATTCGTACAAGACAATGTTAGATGTAAAGATTTAAAACACAGTGAGACCTGCTTTACGCTCTTACAGAAACAATTAGCCAAGCAAGCAGTACAAATTGTGCCTGAAACAGCATATGAAAACATCATGTTTCTGACTCCAGCAGTGGATTTCCTTTCCTTCTGCAACGAGCATTAGGTTTGGTAGCATGAGGACAAGGAAGGCACAAAGCTGTTCTTGGCAGCTCGGTGCCTGCGATGGCATGAATGGTGCTTAATCCATCTTGACTGGGGAGGCGATTCACCGGCAGATGAGAGGAAGCTGTCACCACCTGGCGACAGTGCCTGCAGGTTAAAAGGGTTACTGTTGAGGGCATTGCATCGCTCAGGGCAAACCAGTCAGGGCCCAGAGAGCCGTTCCCTCGGTGGGTACGGCCCTCCGGCGCCCGGCCAGGCAGCGCTGCCCCTTCGCGGTATGATGTGGCTGCTTCCAGCATTGCTTCTTGCTTCTCACCCTGAGTGTGCGTGTCTCTCTGTGTGTGCGTGTGTGTGTGTGCTGGCCCTGCACTCATCCCTCCTCCCTTCGTCCTCCCCAGTTACAGGCCGGAGCACCCGGAAGCCAGAGGGCACCTGAGCGAAGCTCTCACCGAGGACACGGGTGTGGGCACCAGCGTGGCCGGCAGCCCCCTGCCGCTGACCACGGGGAACGACAGCCTGGATGTCACCATAGTGAAGCACCTGCAGTACTGCACGCAGCTCATCCAGGTACCTGCGCAGCTCCTCTGAGGAAATGTGGGGGTTTCCTGCAGGCACCGGTGTGCGCCTGTAACGGGGGGTACGGGCAGGGTCTGTGCTGCTCCTGGGAGGCAGTGTGAGCACAGCGCTGGGACAGCAGCTGTGTGGGGTAGAACGGTGACACCCTTCACCCCTAACCAGCTGGAGCGGTCCTTTTACAAGGACATGTAGTGATAGGACAAGGGGAATGGATATAAACTGAAAGAGGGGAACCTGAGATTAGATACTGGGAAGAGATTCTTCCCTGTGAGGGTGGTGAAGCCCTGGCACAGGTTGCCCAGAGAAGCTGTGGCTGCCCCATGCCTGGCAGTGTTCAAGGCCAGGCTGGATGGGGCTTTGGGGAGCCCAATCTAGTAGAAGGCGTTCCTGCTCATGGCAGGGGAGTCAGAACTGGATGATCTTTAAGGCCCCTTCCAACCCAAATCATTCGATGCTTCTATGATTTCCATCCTGGCATGGCAGCCCCTGCTCTGGGTTACAAATGTCCGCTGGCTTCACCAGGAGGTCCTAATGAAATAGGCCCCTGATTAAGGCAGCCCGTGTCTTCAGTGGTAAACCAGAAGCCTGTGGCCCCACTGAGACAAGGCCTCCATGTTTAAGAGCAGAGAATGAATTTGTGCAAGTGAGGTGGACTGTCTACAACAGGCACAGTGAAGGTAGCACATGGCAGCCCCCTGACACATGGCAGACACCACAAGTGTCTGTTCATGCTCACAGCTAACTAGCACAACATTTTAGAGCTGTTCTTTTTTCAGAATCTGAGCACAGGAAATGTGATTTTAAACCTCCAGCAAGCAAGAGCTTCAAGGTTTCCCTGGGAATCAAACCGTACTGCAACTTCCCCTTTGTGATTATTTGGCTCTTCCATCATAGATATAATTACCTTTATTTTCCCAAAAGCCCACCAAAGCAATAGAGAGCAAGCCAAATTCCATTACCTTTAGTGCTGAGCTGGACTCTGCTGACTCACAAGTATGAGAAAAAGGGACGGTTTTGGTTTAAATACAAGAGTACACAGTACATATTTAGCTAGGGGAGGTGAGCTCGAGCTATTGTCCACACATGGAGCAGATTGGATATGAGCAATATTTATGTGGATTGCTGAAGAATGACATGCAGATGTCAGCAGCAGGGAGAAGGCACCAAATTAATAGAGGCACCTGAGTAGTTCATCAGAGCTGAAATGGAGTGGAGAAAGAGCTACCGTTGGTGTGCCCCCAGGCAGGTATGTCCTGAAAGTCAGACTAATATTCTGTTCTGGCTATAAGGCTTATGATGATAGATTCTTTTCGCTTTGCAGAGTGCATAAATCAGAAATTACATATGCAAATGGCTGCTTAGATACTCAAGTGTCTGGATCTGGATGTAGACGTTATAGGAGATATAAGCAACAATGCATATCAGCCATGACCGTACAATATCCCAGAGAAAAATAACTTTCAAAGTTAAGGAGATGCCATGGTTCCAGGGCAGTGAACTTGCTATTGTGCTTCAGTTACCAGGTGCTTCAGAGGGGTTTTTAATTTTGAGGTTGACTCCTCCTCCTCTCTCCCCATTTGTCTCCACCAGCAAATTGTGTTCTCCAGTAAAACACCTTTCGTGGCAAGAGACCTCCTGGATAAGCTGTCCAGGCAGATCCTCGTGATGGAGAATATTGCGGAGATCAGCAGTGAGAACTTGGGAAACATCACTTCCCTTACTGATGGTAAGAGACAACTTAGGGGGTGTCCTTCTGAAAATGGTTTTTCACTGTGATGAAGCGGGGATGCTGCCACCCCTGAAGAGCCAAATTCTGCCTTCACCTTGCTTTCCTCTTTCCCAAGGAAAGGCAGAATCTGCCTTATAACTATTAGAGGCATGATACAACTTCTTGATCATTTTATCAATTTTATTTTGTCATCTTTATGGAGAATTATTTAGTTGTTTTTCCTGTTGATGCATCTATTTTAATACTTTGGAAGAATTTGACAAGCACATAGTTGTCCTCGTGAGCACTCTGACATGATATGTAAATACAACATGGTGTATTTACTTTGTTTATCAGAAAATTGAGGCAAGATTGAGTGACTTACCCAAGGCCACAAAGCAGTGGTAGGAAGGGACCAGTCTTGTGCAGAATACTTGTGGTATTTCCCTAGTATTTAGTGGTATTTAAAAGGAAGAGATGTGAATGCCCAGAACTGGATCAGGAGCAAATTTTCTCACATCCTCCTATGGGAAATAGAAAAAATATGTCACAAGCTTGGGGTGAGCACATAAATCACACTCTGTAAAGGTAATGGCACAAGGCAATGCACCAAACATTAACTGTCTATCAGTAGGTGAGGTTTCCTTTGCTCTTACCATCTTTTCTCTTCTGGAAGTTGATGCTTCTAGTATTGCTTTGTTTCATTGTTCATACTGTCTTCTCCTCCAGCAATTCCAGAGTTCCACAAGAAGCTATCATTGCTGGCTTTCTGGATGAAGTGTACTGGCGCTTCAGGAGTGTATCACACATCTGCAGACAAGATGATGAAGCAGCTGGATCTCAATTTTGCCACCACTGTGAATGAAGAATGTCCAGGACTTGCAGAAACAGGTACCAACTACTGCAGAAAAAAAAGTGTCAGTCATCAAAATGGAGAACAGTTGTGTACTAGGCTTTATTTGACCTTCGTTGCTTTGTTTTCCAAACCCTTGGAGGTCTGTTTCATCACAGCTTCAGGATCTTATTTTAAGTCTAATGCTGCAACTTTTGAAACAGTTTTGGCCCCAGACAGTGAGATCAGAACAGAAGAAAAAGGTGAGGTCAGCAGAAAAGAACATACTGTGATGTTTATGATCTAATGATGTTTATGAGCTAATTGGAAAGTAAGTCTATTCCAAAGTACAGGCTGAAGTACGAATCCTCACACATAATTTTATGTGTCTGTATAATGTCCATGCCCCATTAGAGTGCACTGGGGATGACGTTCACACACATTCAAATGAGTTTATCTGAAAACAGGCTCCACATCTCAAACTCCAGCTGTACAGACTAGCTGTCTGTGGGACAGAACAGGGAAGTAGGGTGACTTGCTCAGGAGTGAGCACCTGCACTGCAGATGCCTACCCAGAGCAATGTTTTCCTTCCTGCTCCATGCTACAGTTCTCACAGACAGTGCCTCAGACTAGTTTTCTTCGTGCCACATGCTCACGCAGGATCATAAAACCAAGCAAAGCCAAAAGCCAAATCCTGTCTCTGTGCACATCTCAGTGAAGTACAGTGGCATCACAGAGTGGTAATTGGCAGTGCATGTGGATATGTGTTTAGTGATTCAGGATATCACTTGGGTAGAAAGAATACTCCATTAATTGGATAGGAATCTGCATTAGCCATCAGTAAACTGGCAGAGGTTGATCCTTACAAAGATATCCTCTGGTGATAAGAGCTAGGCAGGGAGAAGGTCTGTCTAGCTTGTAACCTAGCCATAGCTGAGGTTAGAAACATTGGAAGTATCTGGCTTTGTGAATACGGTTCCTTCTTTCTGGCTTTAATGTAGACTGCAATATTTTGCCAGCAGCTGTTTTCCCTCACTAATACCTCCCTTTGTCCATGACTACCCGCAGTCTTCAGGATCCTGGTGTCTCAGATCCTGGATCGGACGGAGCCTGTCCTCTACTCCAGCATGTCCTCTGAGATCATTACCGTCTTTCAGTATTACAACTATTTTGCCAGCCACAGTGTTAATGACCTTGGAAGCTATTTGCTGCAGCTCGCAAAAGAAGGTAGGATATATAAATTCTGGTGACTAACACGGGAGTCCATTGGTGTCTTTCTGAGTTCAGCTCAAAACAATTCAGCCCAGAGGCTAAGTTTACAAAAGAAGGGGGCAAAGGAGTCAAAGAAGTGCCTTGAATAGTAAGTCCAAATGCAAGAAAGGAGCTGATGCAGATACATCCTCAGTTATTTCTATTTCCATATTCAAATGGGAAAAACTGTGTTGAAAGTTAGTTTTTAGGAAATGGCTGGGAGGTTTTCTGTGCCTGCCTGAATGAAGAGACCTGAATGATTCTCAGGAGCCAGGGTATCACAGCACTTCAGTGTTTGACAGGCTCTGCCATTGAGAGCTAAAGAGAAGCAGGTGCTTCACAGAGCATCTAGAGTGTTTTACACTGCAATCCCTGGCATGCCAAGTTTTCTTCTCTGAGAGGGAATTGGAGGAACCTTGCCTACTTTTTCATTATTATTTGGGCTTACTGGGGAGTTTTACTCAAAAACCTGGAAGTAAAAAGATATTTCATCTCTCCTCTGGAACAATTAGACATGGCTGTGGGTGGTGGACATCAATCTGCCTAGAAAAAGCTCTCCTAAAGGTGCTCTGAAAGTCAGTACCCTGACAAGGATGTGGGTTTCATTTGTTATGGAGAGGAGTTGCATCTTCCAGCAGAAGGTGAAGATTTGATAGGTAGGCCCTTAGCTCAGAGTAGGTGTTAAATGCTTCAGTGTCCCACCTAGCCCGTCTATTAATCTCCTTTGGAAAAACACGTGGGAAACTAGCACAATTTACAGCCCAAACAATTCCCTCCCCATGCAGACACACTGCAATACTGCAGTTGCTCAGAGGGGGACTTTTTCATGTATTTTGTCTGCATAGTATAAATTGACGATTGCTGGCAAGGAAATCTGGAATATTGAAAGGATAATATAAATAACAAGGACCTTTCTCCTGCACTTCTAGCCTCTGTGGTTCAGGTGCTGCAGTCAGTGAAAGATGGAAAACTGCAGCAAAACGTGGCCAAAATAAACTCCAATAACCTTCCACCACAGCAAGAAGTTTTGAGAGCTTTGGCTTTACTCCTCAATGAAAATGAAGTCAGTGAGACTGTGGCATCACTTCTGACAGCTACTGCAGAAAACAGGCACTTCAGGGAGAAGGTAAGTGGCAGAAAACCACCTATCGCATAAGAGACCTGTATCGTCATGATGTTTTTTCTGCCTATGTGTCTCAAATGTCTACACATATAAAATAACTTCTCCAAGCTTGATTTAAACTTACCCAGGGGGTTTTCCCATCTATTTTTTCTGCAAATATGAAGGTCTGTTTCTGTCATTACACCAGTCTGCTTCTACCTGTCATTATACTAAACAGGTACTAACCAAAACCGCAGGTACTTACCGACTGCTGTGCTCTCCGGCTATCTTCCACACTTCAGCATTTCTGCTGGCCTGTCTCAGACTTGGCTTCAGCCCAAGGCTTCAAGGCAATAGTCCTCAGCATCACCAACATGCAAAGAATTAGGTCTGGGATTTCTATAGGTTTTTTTTCCAAAAGAGGCACCTATGGGACCTCCCACCATTTCTGGGAGGGATGGACTACCTTGGGCAGACAGCTCAGCTCTAAGATCTGTCACAGATATACGGCAACAAGCACTACCAGATTAAACCCAAAAATGAAAGAGAAGGGAGAAGAAGAATAAGAAGAAATCAGGGGTTGGCTTCTACCCTTTCATGGCAGACCTTTCCCAGCTATCCTTCTTGTTCCCTGTGAGGAGAGAATGAAATAAGAGGCAGTTGGAAGAGGAAGTGGTGGAAAGAAGGCAGAAAGAGGAGAAAAAGGAGCTCACTCTTTGCTGCTCTTCTCTGTAGATCCAGTCACCTCTTTGCTTGCCCTCCCCACTTCATCTTCCAGTTTTGCAGCCTCTTGGTATTGCATTCCATCCAACCCCAGCACCATGGAGGCAGCATGTCAGGTGAAATAGAACTTCCTCCTGGAACAGGCATGTGTAGGTGATACCTGGTTCACTGTCTGCAGGAAGAACCACAAGATGCCTTATGTGAGGACATTATGCAGCCTTATGCTGCAGTTGAATTCATCGTGCAGCCAACTGCTGCTGAGATTTGCTGCTCACACTGGTTTGTTTGCTCAGCAGTAGCTACTAATTTCTAGGGCCACACAGTAAAGTGGTCTAGCAGCTCATGCTAACCTTGTAATAGATACCTGCAGTCCCCCTAGGGTCCATCCCAGAGTGTTCATTACTATCTCTGCATTAGAGAGACCATCTGAAGGGTCAGCTCTTGAGCTATTTAGACTCCAAGGCCCATTTAAAGCTCTTTGGCAATTTATATGGAAAGGCTTTCAGGGATGCCAGACTGTGCTTCTTGCTTTCACATGAGCTGTTCCTCACCAAAAGCTGGCCTGAGATTACTAAGCAATAACTAGTGGCCTGGCCTGCAGATAATTCCCTATCTGCTGTAGGGAATTATCCCACTGTATTACCTGTAGCAGAGGCTGTGCTTCTCCATTCCGTGTGCTCACTTCACCAATCCCTCTCCATTTAGCAGGGCAGCGATGCCTCCACACTCCTTCTGCTCCATACAGACACGGACATTTTCCTCACTACTCTTCTTCATCTTTTTTCAGGCCTTGATTTATTACTGTGAAGCACTAACCCAGCCCAACCTCCAGCTGCAGAAAGCAGCCTGCTTGGCCTTAAGGTTCCTCAAGGTAAGAGACAATGAATTCATTGTGGCTCTTGGCTTTACTTTAAAGAAAGGATATCTAAGAGATACAGACAGCAAAATAGGAATTGCAACAGCAGCAGCAATAGTGGTTTTGTTTTGCATTGCTGCACTGCTTCCTTTTACAGGTACTGTACTGTTTGGGAATGGCTTAGAAGCTTCATGGCAAAAACAGCCAGGCTCTGTGATGATGATAAAGTTTATCTTATCTTTTGCACTTCCCAGGCTACTGAGAGTATTAAAATGCTGGTCACACTCTGTCAGTCTGACAATGAAGAGATCAGAAAAGTGGCGTCCGAAACCCTGCTTGCCCTTGGTGAGTTGCCTGTTTTAGAGCAGTATTAATTTTTGGTTTTGGCAAAGCAGTATGTAAGATACCTAAGTTATGCAAGCATAAGACTATAAATTGGAACAAAGCTTTACCTAGAGACTTGAACAGGCTAGAAAATATGTATTCTTAAGTATCATTCATTTTGAAAACCATGAAAATGAGCCAGAAAGGGAGATCAAATTGTGTGAACCTGGAGGATGAAGCAGAGAATTAAAAACAGCAAAGGAGAAGTTGAAAATCAGAAATAATTCATAATGAATTTGGAAACTAAGCAGCATTGAGGATACAGGATGAGCAGACTGCCTGCTGCATCTCATAAACCCCCTCTTGGAGATCCCCTCCTATCAATCACCCTTGTAGTGCCACAGTCACACTCTCAAATGCCATCAGCACTGCCAAGTGTTCATTTATATGCTTATTTGGACAGACCCTACCTAGCCTGTAAGTCCTTCACACCATAACTCAGGCACATTGCATTGACCCTCATTTGTCCTTGAGACAAGAGATACCCTGTTCATTAAACTGTAATCTAGCTGCATAGCAGTGTGTGACTGCAAGCATGGCTGCACAGTTTCAGGGCATCCGTACTCAAACCAGTACAGTTTCAGGGCAGTAAAGTTGTATTTTAATGGCTTTTATATCAGGCATGAATTTCTACTCCATGTGTGTTCCCATCTGTGATTTTAGTTATGCAAACTTCAAATATACTCTCTCTTGTTCACCACTTCAACAGGAATTCACTCAGCTGTTGGACGTGTCAGTGCTCACTTTATAAAACAAGTAGAGCAGGGACACCTCTGAAATCTTTGGGTGATCTCTAGACAAAACAGAGAGAGCATTTTGGTTCCTAACAGCTAATTCAGCACACTAGGCTCAATTCTATCTCGAGGTACACAGAGATGACAGCGCCTAAGAGAAAAGGGGTTGAGAGACACAAACAGTTAAATTTAGCAAATAGACTGCTTCTTGGTTGTCAGTGGTGTAAGTGAAGAAGTGGCTAGACTCACTTATTTACAGTGTTAGGAAATTAGAACTGGGTAAGTTTTATACCGTCCAAAGTAGAAGTAGATAAACATCATCTCCCTCAAGTATACCACAGCTGCAACTGAGACCTTGACAAGTACCACAGGTCATTTAGTAAGCCAAGGGTACAGATACTGCCATCTAATCATACAAGTCACATCTGCCTCTGCTTTGCTGTAGATAAAACCAGGAAATTACATGGGAAAATAAAATAATTTGAATATTCAGAGCACGCTTAACTTTTCCATTGAGTTTCTGAAGTTGCCTTCAGCAAGAGGGATTTTAAGGGGAAGAAGTTAGTGGCTGAACAGTACTTCCTAACAGCAGAGAATCCAGTATTTTAAATGTTGTAGGGCAGTGACATAATACATTATTATGCGTTAACATTTTGCATCCAGGTGAAGATGGGAGACTGGCATATGAACAACTGGACAAATTTCCCCGGGAATTTGTTAGAGTTGGAAGCCGCCACGGAACTGAAACTGCCACAGCTTTTTAGGTGGAAAAGCACCTGCCTACACATGACAGGCATTAAAAGTAGGATGAGGCTGCACTTCAGTGTGGGGAGCAGAAGGAAGACTTTGAAGAATTCTAGGAGAATGCCCTCAAATGTAGCAATTTACAGACTCCTTAAGGAAAAGCAACACGTAAAATCCAGCTTAAGGGTTCCTATTGGCTCCTCTTTGCAGCTCATGATGGAACAGCTGGATGCTGAGGAACTACCCTGACCCATCAATAACGTATGATGTAGTTGCAGTTATTCAGCCTCAACAAACTTCCATGAGTTTTTAGAATTTGGCATCTTCATCTGTTTTACTGAGTATTGCATTTACTTCCTTGAAGTTGTTGTGAAAGCTTGAGATGTGTGATACTGTATCTAAGAAGGACAAGTCAGAGGCCACCTGAACAGGACAGCAAAGAAGCCTTCTCTTGGTGTTCCCACCAATACTCGAGCAGCAAGGAACACCGCTTGGCCTTCTCATTAATGAAATACAGAGCAAGTTTCTTCAAGTTTTGCCTCCAGAAACAGCATGATGTAAACCCTGGGAGGTGTCACTTTGGTGACTCATTCTAAATGCCTTCGCTGGTCTTTTATTTCCTTTCTCTTGCCCTCTGGCAACAAGCTGTTATTAAGGCAGAGATTTGTGAGGGGGATCAATCACATAGGTTTCTGAAAACTAAATGAAAAGGTAAAGTGCATTTATTTATTCCAGGAAGGAATGAGTACAGATAATTGAGTGAGTCCCCAAAGCCATTTGCTCCTGTAAGCTGCAAGCAGGCTTGGATTTCATACACTCTAATTAGTGGATCATAGCTTTTTATAGTCTTTTCAATACAAAGAACTAGAACAAGTGGACCTAGAAGGCAGTAATAAACAGAGGGTGAAGTGAATATGTTCCCCCCCTCCCCACTGCAAGGATGAAAGACGGCAAGTACTTCAAACTGTTGATTGTGAGCCTTACGTTAACAGAGGAGGTGAATAGAATTTAACAGAAGAGTGTTCCTGTACTGTGTTCATTATGCATGAAATGCTATTTAGATGTCAGTTGAAGTATCCAAATTTGAATAGGCTACATAGAAAAGATTGCAAACAGTTCACATCAAAAGGAAGCCTTGTGCGCCCAACACTTGGCAGGCCAGAGCCCTTTTGTTTGTTGTTTTTTTTTACTGTGAATGTTACAACAGTGTACATATCTGTATATTTATAAATATATATTCTTCCCTTAATTAAAAAAGTACATTTTGTACAGTTCAAAATGCTTGTTTACTGAGGAAGACAGACTGTTTTTGCAGCAGGTGAAATAGCCATGTTACAGGTTTTATACCACACCTGTCCCATCACCTGAATTCTTCCAAGGTGTCCTTTTGTACTTACTTCTGCTTCATTTTTTTTTTATTGGTTTTTTTTTTTTTCCTTTAGCTTTGTGGCATTTGTACTCACCGTATTTCCTATCACATTTAAGTTATAATAAAGAGTATTTTTTAATTACTAAGCACATCAGTCCATATGTATAGTCCCTCTTTCCATCTGCAGCCCCTCTCCTGTGAGGCTCATACAACCTTCAAACGTCCTGCGAGTCATGTCCCAGTATCACAGGTAGCTCTTACATTCACTGCTCGCAGCTGGATTTGGGCAGAACTGTCAAGTCAAAACTTTACGACAGTCTCAGTTTAGCTAAATTACATGAAGTCACCTACTGATTTCTTACAGCATAGAAATGATTTGTGTTCTATACCAGATCAACTTTAGGGCTTAAAGAACATTAAAGTCTTACAGAAATATCAGAACAAGTGAACTACATGTAGCAAGGACTGCTGCCTGAGGGCAGACAGAGGACTGCAACTTCTGCAGGGATGAAAAGGCACAGCAGTAGCTTGTGTCTTAATATGGATACCACCTGCGTTCCCTTCTTTTTGCTGGACAAGATGGGGGTATGTGGCAAATTGTTTTAGTAATTGAAACAAACACAAGAGCCCCAAAAGCAGAAAAAGTAGAGAACAGATGAAAGTATAGTGAAAATAACTGTTCTTAGTTGTACCTCTGTGACATGAACCAAAGCACTTCCTAAAGCCAGTTTTAAACCAAAATGCTATTCTGGAACACAAGGGGAGGACTGTGCCCTCTCAGTGTTCCTTCTCTGGTTGCTTCAATGCATGTGTGCAGGCTCTTGCTTGCACCCCAGAACATCAGCAAGAGGTATACAGTATTTAAAAAGATGAGAATATTCTTATATTCCTATTTCTGCCAAAATCTCTTATTTGTAACACACACTATCAGTCAAAGGCTTGCTTGTAGTTTGCTATCACAGCACAGAACATGGTTTGGTTAACACAAAAGCCCCAATGCCATGGTTGTAGGTGCTACATCCTGAACTGTCACTTTGGAAGGAGCAGAGTTCACTTTCAAGCAAGCACTAGCACCCTACACTTCTAGCTAGTTCTAGTTTAAGTTTGGAGCAAACCGGCTTTGTGTATCCTTCAAGATAATCAAGAAAGGCTTCACAAGGACAAGTGGAAAATATGCTGAAGAGGCTCCAGGGCTGTTACCAGACTGTCAGTGGCTACTTCTTCCTTGTGTGAAGACAAACTCTTCTCAGACAGACAACACTCCTTTTCCTCTTGCAGACATTCAGGCCCATGGCATAGACCTAGGGAATGCAGAACTACTGCCTATTGAGCAGAGCCAAAACTGCAGAGAGCACAAGGCTGCTCATACATACAAGTACCATGCCAAATGGAACATCCAGCTACTTTTCATCTCACTGTAGTTTAAATCCAGCTTTTGAGAAGTCCATTAACCTAAAGCTGATCTGCTACACCATTATAACTATTAAAAAACATGTACACAGCTCATATGAGCCAGGCAGGGGCAAATCCTCCTGCCAATAAAGTCAATGAGGAAATTCACAGGAGTTTAAGTGGGAGTGGGTAGACCAAATTCTGTTCCTTTTGTGCTGGGACTGACAAGCTTGAACCTGGGACACAGATGTAGAGAGTCTAAATTTCACTTTGAGTGTTAACACTGTGTTAGAAAGCCAACAAAAAATCATGCTTTTACATGGTTTGTGACAACATATAAAATCACACTCTCAACTTAAGAACAAAACCAAACATCCCCATGACCCCAGGGTAACAAACCCTTGAAAAAGTGAACAAACTTTCAAAGTTCCAAAACCAGAAGGCAAATAAAAAGGAACAAGCACTATATTTGTCTCATAAATTACATGCTTTTATGCTTCCAGAGCTTACAGTGCTGCCCTTTACTACCACACTAATGCAAAACCTCTCCTTTGTAGAACAGGAAAGCACAGACCTGTAGAGGTGAATGTAGCAAGAAAGATGCTTACTAATGAGCAAAGAATGAAGCAGCAGGCAGTAATTGTAAGTTACACCTTCCACTACATCAGGTTGTTTAAAACCCCCTCCCTGGCACCGTTCAAGGCCAGGCTGGAGGGGACTTTGAGCAGCCTGGTCTAGTGGAAGGTGTCCATGTGTATGGCAGGAGGCTTAGAACTGTATGATCTTTAAGGTCCCTTCCAACCCAAACCATTCTATGATAAATCCTCTTTCTCAGGGTTGCAGCAGGTTGGCTAGAACAAATTTAAAGGTCTGGGCTGCCCCAGAAAAATACTTTAGGAATTAGTTCCTGCATTGAAGTAACTCGGCAGCAGTGCAGACTGAGGAGACAGGGAGCTAATCAGGAAAAGCACACTTGGAAAAGGAGGTTGACCAGTGCTTTTGTGGGTGGCTTCTTTTCATTTCATGCTTTTCATAGCTATGGTGGTTTTCACTACCCCTGTCATGCTGTTATTGTCTCTCTGTATTAGATGTAAGCCCATAGTACTTCTATATTACTTTAGCTTCAGCCCCAGTGTAAGTTGGGCTGTCCAGAGCTTTATACTACTGTTAAGACTCCTGTCCACAGTATACCTTCAGAAAAAGCATCCACTATAGCTTTATCCTATACTGCAGTCTGTTATATCCAGGTTATTGTTAACTTTAAACATTCAAAATCAGTAGTCAATACAACTGCCACACTGCATATCTTAAGAACAGACTCCTGCTTTGCAATGGAATTATCCCACTAACAGGACGCATAGCACCCTCTTCAAATGGCTGCAGTGTTCCTGAGGGTATGACCGAGGTATGGTCATACCTTGAACACAGCCAATCACATTTACAGAGCAGCAGCAAACTGAAGTTTCTCAGAACACCATTAGCACTTGCTGAACTACTCCGTTCACAAGACTGGAAAGAGGAATTAACAATACACAGTGTACATTTTCTGCTGGAAAAAATCGTAACAATGCAATTCAGCCTCAACAACAACAGAGCATGGGAAACACACAGCCCTGGCAGATTTGCAAACCACCTCCTCTGAATCTCAAAACCAGTTCTGAAAATAAAACAACCTCAGACAGCCCTCAGGGAAGAGTATGGGAATATGCATCCTGCTTCCTTGCAAAAAACTGATGACCAGTGTCACTACTTACACAACACATGACAACACTGTGGGCCCTCAAGTAAGCAACACAATGCCAACCACCAGTTTCAGTTGTTCAGTCAAGTAGTTATTACAGTCCAATCACTTCTCCACGCATTGTCTTAAGTACAATGGATGTTTACACCAAAATGTTATTTTTTTTGCTAAACCATTTACAAGCTTTTCCTCTCAGGAACATCCACCTCAGTTTGCTTGTCCCTGAACAGCAGCTCCCTTTTCAAACAGCTGACACCTGCAAATGGCCCATCTCCCCACACTTCAGATCTAAAATTGCTCTGTTGGGGCACATGTTTTATGTGAGAAGTGCTGGGATGCAGCAGGAGCATCCCACTTCTCAGCAGCCATAGGATACTTCAGGGAAAAAACAAGACTGTGGCCATAGTCCCTGCACCGAAAAGGAGTCAGCATGCTGGTCAAGCTCGAGTATAAAAAGCATTTATGACTTCTAAGAAAGAATCACACTATGCAGTTAGGTTCCAGAAATGGTTAATTTTATTCTGCTCGACAGAATGTTCTCTGTAATTTAGCTAGATATGAAATGTCTTTGTCTCCAGTGATGCTGATTTTCAGCTGTTATATAGCTATGCTTCAGTGGTAAATGAATTTCCCTACATAATTAAACAAAGATAAAAGGTCAGATGGTTGTAAAAGAACTAATTAAATAGATTTCTGTACAATTACTACACATCTACACACAAAGTTCCTAGGCTGTGTAACATCATTTCAGTGTATGCATGTTCCAAAGAAAACACTTGGGTATCTCAGGACGGTAAATTAAACTTGTTTCTCTCTGAACATGTTTAAGCAGTGATTAATGCATCATTATAAACCTTCTGACAACACTATACTTCTGACATAGTGAGATTGTTCAATCAAAGGTCCAAAACAAAGATGGAGACTGAGCATGCACATGGGTTTTATTCCTATGCCCTGCTTGAGCTTTCACACCCAGTCTTGTCCTGCACCATCTTTTCTTCAGGAGTTGATAAAGCAAACTATTCTCTCTAATGAGTTCAAATTAATAAAACTGTAATAGCCTTGAAGACCTTAGGCGCAAGCTTATGCATTGCTACATGGCACATGTTTTTCTGATGTAAAAAGTTCTTCACTTCAGGTGGCCCAAATGCTGTAATATACCCATCAGGCTACAAGGAAAACTTGCATGTTTCATTTTGCACACAACCCATTCCAAGAGAAGTAGGGATGCAGCTACTTAGGGGAGTCTTCTATTTAAATAATAAAAAAAAAAAACTTTAAAAAAAATCAAGAAAAAGCACAAGATTTAGGTCTAATAAGGATTCTTCTTGCCCATCTTGATGGAAATAAGAAAAAGCCAGATGCAGATAATCTGGTTACTCTACGAAGCAGTTACCTAGCATACAGCTGTTTTATCTTAAACACAGCATCAGTACAAATTACACGACAGCCCTTTGTCACCATTTCTGCACTGTAATGGAAAGGATTACACCTAAGCACGCTGTAGAGCACAAAGCGTATGATGTTATCCTTTGTTTACAAAGTTCCCAGGAAAATATGATGTCTCATATTATGGCTATCAGATTCAAGGTGAAATGGAAGACAGGAGTATTCCTTCCTGTAATGTTTGACATTCCCCAAATGTCACAACTGAAATAAATGGTGAAAAATCTATTAACTTACTGACAGAAGCAGGGAGAGTAAGATATGGAAGGAACCTAACGGTGCTCATCCAATAATTCCACAGATTTTTTCATGCATACCCTGAAGTGTCCATTTTCACAAAGACTGATGGACTCAAACAGAAATCTCTCCAAGTACCTCTGACTCCTGAAAGCCACTCAACTTTAAGATCTTCATTAAATATTGCAATGGCAGCCACCTTTCAAAGCTATCTAAGACCTTGTTACAGAACTGTTGAGTTCACTCAGGACTGGAAAACTGTATTTAACTTACTCTTTCTTCCTCAGTGCTTTCAACTGCAAGCATTTTTCACCTCATATGAATGCCAGATAAGATGCTCGAAGTTCCAAAGTATGCTTTATGTTCCTGTAAACCCTTCAGAACATTACTAGCTTGCTAAAAAGGTGCTTTATCTCTTGGTAAATACTTTGAAAACAGATATTGAATCTCCATTCAGAATAGCTCTCAAGTGCAGGCAGTTCCTTTGCATGCAATGTTTCAGTACAGCTGCTATTAGGAGCAAGAACACACCACCTTTTCTTCACAAGCCAATAAATGCATTTCTAAAACACACTATTTCAGCTCTGATCTACAGAACTTGGAAAAGCCTCTCTTAAAAGACATAGGCAATCAACTAAAAACCCAAAAAACAAATCTAGATTCTTTATTACCCATTCTTGACTTTCTGAAGCCTCACCAACAACACACAGGTTTTGTTTTCTCTATCCACCAAAACCATTCTATTCTCCAGAATTCTGGAAGTCAGAGTTAAAAACCACCTAGGTACTCACTAAAAAACTTGAAAGATTCCAACCTACAGCAGTCACAACTGATTTAAATCTAGAACTAGCAATTTCCCATTCAAATAAGAGGCAGTTTTAATAATGCAAAGATTTATTTATCAACTTTCATCTATCCTGTCAGACCAACTGATATTTACACAACAATTTGAAATACACAGTATTTGCATTTTATACAAGCAACTAAGCACAGCCTGTGGTTAAGTTTTGGACGCAGTATCCAGGCACTCTCACTGCACATAATTCCAGTTAAAACCAACATCTGTAATGCTTCCACAAGAGTTTCTATACCTGAGAAGTTTTACTATATCCTTTCAAGAGGAAGTCTGAAATTAAAAGCCACATATGTAAGACTGTTTAAAGGTTGTCATTCCTGCTGCAAATTGCTTGTTTCCTTTGAAGCTGATATACTCTCCTGTATGCCACACGATACTTGTGATGGTCCTTCCTCAGAAGCACTGTCTGCATCATCTGCACGGTTAAGCTCTTCATTTTCTTGTTTGGACTGCTTTAGAGCCAGGTTCTCCAGTGCCTCAAGATCATCAGGTGCTTGCCCAGTTAGCCTCTAGGAAAAGTAACAGGAGACAGCAAATTCAATGCTTCCTACTTAACAGCCAGAGAAATAAGAATGCACATATTAAATTAAGCAAGCTAATTATCTTCATTTGGAGATTGTTGTGTAATTAAAACATTCCTCAGTCACAAAAAAACTTAAGACACTCTAGTTTAACTCAAATTGCTACCTAACTCACAGACCACATCTGCTGCTTTGCTCAAGTGTTAGGTCTTCCTTAGGTTTTATGTTAGGCAACCTAAAACACAGGAAACAGCTTCCCAAGTTAAGTATTATTATAGTACTATACAGGTTTAATTTTAGAAAGTTACTATATAGCAGATGAGGCTCAATTTTTAAGCAGAGATAATGAAGCTACATTAAGTCTAGATGAATTAGAAGACCCAGCAGTTTCTAGCACTCACTGATCAAATTAAGAGTTCCTTACTTAAGGTGATCTATGGAACAAAAATAGGACTTTAAGAGGCTGCTCTTCAGGCTTCTGGTTGTTTGATGTATCACTTAAGGCTCATTAAAGCCTCAGAAGTTAGCATGAACCACTGAGGACCTGTAGAGAAGTTTCCAAGTATATTAGTTCTTTAATTCCTCAAGTCATTTAACTTCTGCAGGTGGGTTAATCATAACAAGCAGCACTCCCTGAATACCAAAAAAAGTAATTCAAGTGCAGCAGATTAGTGGAGTCTCTCAAGACTGAGCTAAATAATTGAACTAAAACCTAACTTGTTTACTTGAAGTTGCTCGCAATAATTTTTCATTTTATTTCCACCTCTCCAGTCTAATCAGAAACAAAGTAATTGCCAGGCATCCAGCTACATACCCCAGTTGAGAGCTCAATCCCTACAAAAACCACCTAGCTGGTAATTGTAGTATCAAGGTTCCATAGCTATGTATTTATGACAGCTTCAGAGGCTATTACAAACAATCTGCTCCTGGTAGAGGAGTCATGGAATCAGTGACAACTACATATCCCCAAAGACTTCTCAGAGGAAGCTGTTCTGAAATTTACAAGTTTATGAACACTACAGACTTCATGCATTAGACCTTTCCACAAAACTGGCAATTCCTCAGTGAAACCTTGACTTTAAAAAACAGAGGTGCTTCCTTCTCCCTCTTACTGGTCCTCTTCATGCATCCTGGTTCCAAGTTTAGTTCCCCAAAGTACAAACTTTGGTTTAGCCAGCAGCTTCACAGAGTCTATTAAGCATTTGAATTTAAGTCATCTCAAAGTGAAAAAGAATGCTTCTTTCCCTTGTCACTATCTGTAACATGCAAAGAATGTGCTATGACAATAGGTTGAATCTTCCCTTCAGGTAACGTCCCTCTTGGTACTTTTTTGTTATTCCTGTGGGTTCTAAGGTGGAAAAAAAAAGTCATCCCCTAAAAGAGACTCTATGCCTCTGGATTAGAGCAATCCTACAGGAAACAGGTAAATAATTTAAAAAAGGAGTGTTCTGGAAGCACACAAAAAAGAAGCTGTGATTCATTAAAAGTATCTTTGCTGGGTTCTCATTTTCATTCTACAATTGAAAAGTCCTGTAAGTACCTCAATCATGCTGGTCATAAAATGCACGTGTTCGGCAAGGGACATCAGCTCTTCATTTTCTTCTTTCAGGCGGGCAATTTCACCATCTTTCTGCTCAATTTCTTTGTGCAACTGAGTTCAAATAACAAAATGTTAAAACAGAAAGACACTAGCCACTAGTAAGGAAGTTGGTTATCTTTCACTAGCTACCTTTTCATTCTCTTGAAGTACTTCATACAGAGCTTTCCTCCTTTCTTCAGCCAGTTCCTTCCAATACTGAGGTGAAGGACCTTCTAAAGAAAGAAACCTACAGTGAGCCTGTGCTAAGACTGAATTCTTGGGATCACTGTAAGATATCTAATTTACATACAAATATTCTATAAAATGTTATAGTAAGAGTTCATTCCATGTATTGCTTTCCCAGAAATTAGTTGCAAGTTTACAACTAGAAACATAATCTTACAGAAAAGAGAGCTTACAATATATTAATGGCTATACAGATGGTCATATTTGCAAATGACAGTCTTTTAACATGTACTTTGTAGAATACACAAGTCTTATTACCAAGTCACTGTCCATATTGGGCTTAATGGTTCTGAGAAACTGCACACACAGCACACGATGCCCGAACAGGCTTTCACCTCAACTTAGTCACTTGATAGATCATAGCCAAGCCAAATAATGACCTACAGGACTTCTTAGCACTGTTGCACACATCAGTTCTCAGCTACTGGCAACCAAACTTGTTCTTAAGCATTGGCTACCTATCTGCACTGTATTTACCACTGAATAAAGAATAAGTATTATTAATTCCTGCTAGGCCTCACCAAAAAAAAATACCAAATCCAAAACCACCACAAAGCCCATATCCAACTGACAAAAGGAACAGCATTTCAAGTTCTATTCCAATAGAAACATAAAATGTTCAAGAGAACATTTCAGGAATTACCACATACCTTTTATCATGAGATCTATGGCTTCAACAGCATCATTAATATTTTCACTTCCTTTCTCCTTTACCACAGCCACCTCAGCTTTACAAGCCTTTGAGGTTAACTTGCACTTCCTTTTGACTGAAGACTTCTTCTACATAGAACACAGGCAGGTTTAACTTCAGAGCAATGTTTCAGTTTTTAAAAAAAAAAAAAAAACCAAAGCCTTGTAAATCTGCTCACTATGACTGAAAACAAGTCTTCGTGAGCCCTGCTTTCTTCACATTACAGTTCTAATTTACAGACATCTTCCTTGATATCCATAGGTTTAAGAAAAATAGCAAACATTTTTCTGAAGTACTTAGAAATTGCTAGTTTTTAATACTGTTAATTACTAAAACAACAGTAAGCTTAAGTTGTGTCATACTTACTGGCACATTATGTTTTTCAAATATACTTGTTTTCAGTTAAGAGCTCAAAAGTATTTCACTACAAGTAAAAATAATTACACATCTACAAGTTATATTTTAATTCATACCTCATTACGTCTGCCAACCAGGCAGCCTGTTGCTGAAGGCTGGATCATTTTAAGCGTCCGTCTTGGGGCAGTACTGCTTGTGGTGTCTGTGAGGTACTTCTAGAAAGAGGAATAAAGCTTCAGACACTTGCCACTTACCTCTCCATAGAATGAGGCTTCTGAATTTGTCGTGTTTCTATGAAGGTAACACATGGTTCATCTTCTCAAAACAAAAAGATGATACCCTAGCCTATGTTAAGGCTTGTGTAAAGGAAAGCTAGCTATTTGTAGCAGAGATGGATCTTAATCACATGAAGCTATGCTCAGTCCTTGCCTCTGGGAAACCTCCTTCATGAAGGAACCTGAAAAGGTCTTCCAGCAGAAATATTCCAACTGGATTTCAAGGCCAGTTACAATGCAATGACACACAAACTTTAGCTGATGCTCTCAAAGTTGTATTTGACAACAGCAATCTTAGACTTCAGGGGACAGGGACAAAAGTGACTTCAACTGCAAGTTTATGTGGCTAAGTCACAGGCAGTACCTGCTTTGGCTACCTGTGAACACACCTTCAAGTGGTGTTCATTTAAATACATGGGTTGCTTCGATTACCCATTAAAAGGGATCTAAAGCTTCCTTGCTTCAATACAGACAGGCTATTGTTTTGTATAAACAGTATGTTTATCATCTTTTCTGTCATGCATAAACACCTCCTTCCGGCATTAAACCTTTTTGATTGGGTTGGTTACACAGCCACCATGAGATAGCAAATAATGGCAGACAACCAAGCAAGAATAGCCAGAGTACAATGCCCTACCAGCGTGAGAAAGTTCCCGATTCACACTGTACTTGAGATGACAAGAGCTTGCATTTCCCACGGTAGTTTCTGCCACCAATCACCCTACTGTTAAACTGAAGGCCAAACACTAACTGCTGTGGGAACAGGAGGCACACCGTGTCAGAGACTGCTTGCTGCTATTGAAGGTTAAAGTTAGGTATGCTCTGCCAAGAAATTCTTAACTAATACCTGAGTTAACACACTGAAAGCACAAAAAGCCACACTGAGAAACTTAGACCCGAGAGTCACTACAGGACCAGATTATCATGTGTATCAATCAGACTTAACAATTGGCAATTTTCATTAATATCAGAGGTTTTCATTACAATAACTCTACTCCTCATTAAGGAAGGCTATTAGCCTCTATTTATGTTTGCACTATTCCAATTAGGGCCTATGTTAAAAGGTTTAACAAAAGAAAACTGTAACAAGAGTAGAACAGGTATAAACTTCAATAACTTCTTATAAGCCACCTCTTAAAAAAAAAAATCTGTATTACTTAAGCACTTCCACCAATTCCACAGCAACTATGATTCATGAAGGCGACTTCAAAAACCTGCATGAATACTTCAGTTAAAGCATGCTCAAACCAAGACCAATTTAACTCTTCAGCCGTATTTAAGGGCAGACTGCAGAACCCACTCTACAACCCCTTAGCAGCCATGATTCCGTAACCAAATCAGGGCAGGCAGCCACCACCTAAATACCAAAGTCACATGGAAAGACAGCACACTCAGCGTTTAAGTAAAAAGGACTTGTTGAACAGTAGGAAGAAAGCAGCCTTAACCTCGTATGCCCAAGCAGGTAAGTGTTCCAAGCCACACTGCCTGCCGTGAGGACACCCAAGCCAGCAGATCATAAGCCAGGTGGAAGCAAGCTGCAACAGATCCCTTCCTATTCCTTAGGTGGATATGAAACACATGTCGGAGGGGCCATTTCCTACAGAACTGAGCTCAAACCTCAGAGCAAAGAAAGTCCTGTGTTTGAGATACTCTTGATAACCTTTTCACTTCCCATCCTCTATCTGCCCCATATTCTAGCTTCAAGACTTTAACGCCTATACCTGCAAAGGTCCTGTTTTTTCTGAGTTCTGTTTCATTTTGGAATTCATAGGATCACTGGAAAGAAAAAAAAACATTATTAACGCTCAGCTGCAACGGAAGCCCGGGGACACCAGTTACATGCCACTACAGCTCCCGCTCATCAACTTTCATTGCAGCATTAAACATTCAGTCATGAACCACGCGGCTCTCAGGGTCCCTTCCCGACACAGGCACTGGAAGCGCACAGCCGGAGAACACACCCTGCGTCGTCGACACCATCTTTGCCACAGCAGCCCACCACTGACATCACCATGAGCCACAGTCCCGCTGCCCCTTCCCACAGGGGCCTGAGCTGGCAGAGCGCCACAGCCTCACGCCCAAGATGGCGGCGGAACGCCCCCCTCCCCCACTCCCGCCAACCAAGCCTACAGCGCCCCTCCCAGCCCGCCGCCGTGACCAATAGGGAAGCGAGGCAAGAGCCCGCCAAGACCCAAACGCCGCCATGAAAACGTGCGCCCATCTCACTCCCAAAAGCTGCAGCGAGATGGAGAGCGGCCCCCATCGCCTCAACTCACCGCATGCACCCAGCGAACTCCCCAACCTCTGCCCGGCTCACCACCAGCGGCCACTAACGCACAGCCGCCACTCAGCGCGCAAGCAACCAGCTGCCCGCTCCTGCTCAGCGTGAGGCTTTAAGGAGCGCGGAGAGAGGGGACACAGCCACGTGATCAGACGCCGCTCTCCGAACCAATCGTGGGCCGCGCTCTTTCATTCGGCCGGCGGAGCCACGCCCCGCGTGCCCCTGGCGGGAGGACCGAGGGTGAGGGGGGCGGAGCGGAGCGGAGCGGGCGGTTTGAGGGGCCCTGAGGCGGGTGGGATAAGCGGGAGTGTAGATCGGGTGGAGCAACCGCTGTTGTAGGCGGTCCGAGGAGAGATCCTCACGTTTAGGAAGGTGAGAGGAACACTCAGAGTAGAGCACTGCGGTATGAGGCACTTCAGCTGTGAGCCACACATCCTGGCCCAGCCAGTGCCTTGGAAAGCGGCACAGAGCTGTCTGATGCAGTCTGCGCCTAGGTGTTACCTCATACTCGACGAGAAAGGCTCTCTTAAGACTCGTATTGAGGTTTTAGAAAATAAGCATTCTTTATTTAGCGCGGGGGACACGGGGGATCGCTCCATGTACCGTGTTAAATTCCAAAACGAGTCTTGGAGATGTCCTGGGTTCAGCAGTTGCAGTCAGTTTTTCTTCTCTTTAGTAGCTGGTGTTTTGAC
>NDXB01019290.1:0-43818 GCA_002631895.1 Agapornis roseicollis
CAACAGCTCCATGTCCTTTTGATGTTGAGGACACCAGAACTGCACACAATGCTCCAGGTGATGTGGCAATGTGAAGACATTATTTGATGTTAATATTGGCAACTCACCGAAACTCACCATGTCCAGGTAGGCCTCCCTCGGTCTGCTTTAGCAAATGTCTCTCTGGTGAGCTGTCTAGCACCAGTGGGTAGTTCCTTGGGTGCATTGCCTGCCATGAGGCTTACTGGGAAGCCTTTTTCCCTCCTCACTGTTCCCAGTGACAAGCAGACACCTCAGATATCGCTAGTCTCCCAATGATACATCCTCAACCTCTACCTCAGGCACATGACAACCGGCCTTGGTAGTTTGGTCCCTACCTCTTGTAAGGCTTTGATATTTCCTTTCCCTTCATGCTGTCAGGGATTTGCACACTGGGCCTGGGGGAGCATAAGAGCATGCCCATCCCTACTTAAGAAACTCTTTCTTCATGGCAAACAGTCATATTTCACGCTGTCTGTGAAATCCAAGAGATGTGAAGATGGTGTAGCCTTGCACAGATCTCCTCTCAGAAGTGCTAAGCAGGGAGCAGCTCCCCATAGCCCCCAAAGCTACACATTTCCATAAAAAACAGGGATCGAGGCCTTCCCAAGCAATCGAGCTCTTTCAATCCTAGGTAAAACTAATCTGTATTCCAATCCGAAGAAAGTCTCTGAAAGGACAAAGCATGCATGTTGATGGCAGAGGGAAAAAAAACATCGTATGTCTGCTCATTGGGGAAAAAACCTCCAAGAATATTTAATGTGTGAAAATAGGACTCCAGTTATGCTGTTAAGAATAATGAAATCTAGGGTGCTAAGTACTGTATGTGTTGCTGCACAAGTTAAACTGCCTGAGGCAGTTTGAATTTCTCTAGCCAATTTCTCTTAAATTTCCTTTAATTTACGCCCCAAAGTATTTACCACCTGTAGAATGTAACCCAGTTGTTAGCAGGGTTTAGCAGGAACAGCGGGGCCAGAGAGGCTGAGGAGAAGGATGGAGCGGAGCCCACACATGGGGCTGCAGGATCAGCTGCTCCAGCGGTTTCTCTGGCTGCATAACCTGTGCTGGGCTGACTTGAGGTGCTGTAACCAGTGTATTGAAGACCCAGAAAGGAAATCTCTAGCAAGTTCTTAAATGGCTAATCTTTGGCCCTTTGCTTTAGCTTAAATGGACCTCCTTCCAACAGCACATAAGTCGGCTGCTCCAGGATCTTCAGTCATTTCTCAGCAGAGTAGATGTTAAGTTCCTTTCTCTGGGCACGAAAAGATACACGTTGATATTAACACTTTCAATAGTCTCTATATGTTAAGTAGTTTGCCATGCGATATCATTGCTGGAGCATTTTATTCTTCATTCCTTCCTTTATTCCTTGTAGCTTCAGCCTTGTCAAGAACAGGCAGCAATTAACTTGTCAAAATCATTAGATCGCAGAGGCAAACATAATCCAAAATTGGATAGGCACCAACAAGGACAGCAGCAGGACTCTGCTGTGGAGGACTACACCAGGCACGTTTGCATTTTACTGGTGAAATACATATTTACCTTTATAAGTTGATGTGGGGCTCACTGTAGTTTTACCTCCAGCCTGAAGAGTCAGGTTCACTCTGGCCTCTTGGGAAAGGATCTTCAGTAACCTTCGGTCTCCATTCCATATCTGTAGCAGGAAAATGTTATTTTAGAGTTGCAAAGTCTTCAGTGGTTGTCATCTACTACACTGAGATCTACTATACCAAGCTGTCACTGACTCGGTATAAAATGAATTAGCTGCAGAAGAAAGAAGTGTGTGCCATTGGGCAACCCACAAAGAGGGCCTGGGGCAGCAAAGGATGGTAGTGCCATCTTCACAGGATGCTCCGAGTTGGGATCAGAGACCTTCTGATGGGGGGAAAGCTCAGGGATCAGTAAGTGCCAGGCAAGGGAGTGCCTGAAAGCACTTGACACCCTTTTAGCCAGTATTAACAACTACAAGTCAACAGATTTCAGCACAATAACAGAAAAGTCCTCCCTTTTTGTCCTCCATCCCATGCTCAGTTTTCCCCATGCCCACTGCTACTTGCAGGAGTTTGGAGAGGACTGCAGGAAGAGTGGTCCAACCAGCTCCATTTCAGACATCGCTTGCGTTGCAGGGCCGTGGCTCTCCTTGCTCCAGTCTCTAAGCTGATCTCAGGTGGTTTAGAGACAAAGCAGAAGCCAATTTTCACCTTGTTCTCTGAAGAACAGACTGCTCTTTCTGCACTGCAAAGTAATGGCAGAGACTGCACTGGGTTTCTGATATGCATCAGCCAGACCCAATGGTCAATGCGCACTCGCCCTGTACAGCACCGGGAAGCAGGTCCAGCTTCTTGCTCTTCCAGAGCAAAGTGCACAAGCAACAACAGCAAAAGCTGCTCTCTGCCCCTGCAGCCACTTCCCAGACCCCTCCTGCCCCAGGGGAAGCACTTTCCTGAGGGGGCAGAGATTGCACCTCAGCCCTCAATGGTAACACCCCAAGTTATTCCGTGCCGTACAGAGGGAGGTGCAGTGGGACAGAAGCCTAAAAGGGTGCGAAACTAGGCAAAGGGACCTTCCTGGGGGGGGGGTCTGTTCAGCTCTGATTTTGGGCCAGGAAAATCACTGCACTTAGAATCATAGAACAGTTAGGGTTGGAAAGGACCTTAAGATCATCTTGTCTGCCTCTGTATCTATATCCCTCATCCAAACCTCGCACTCTGCCCAAAAGCTCTATTTGGTCTAGTCTATACTGAGTTTGGGCACAAACCAGCACAGAAACCCAGATTCACCATTGGCTTAGTTTGACTGTCATAGCTTTGTAGTATTTTTTGTACCCAATTGCAGCGAGGATGGGCCTCTTCTACGCCTGCGATTTCCTGAACTCAGTGCAAAACTCAGTGCAAGATCTTCTCTTCCTCCCTCTTTCCATCAGCAGCCAAAAAAACACCTTCAAAACTCTGATGGATGTATTTTATGGCTGGACTTGATCTTAAAGGTCTTTTCCAACCTAAACAGTTCTATGCTAAGACACATGAGGTGGTGTCTGGTTCTGAATGGAGTTTCTGGAGCAAAGTTTTGAGCTCATCTCCTGCTCTCTCTTGTAGTTTGATTCAGAATGCAATTTGTCCAAAATCTCAACCGTGATGAACTTTCCCAAAACAGAAGCAGCAAGCTGCTTCCTACCATCATATACTTGGCCTGCATCCCGCCTATCCATATGCAGCAGATGTAAATATAATTTACTGGCACAAGCAGCTTTCTGCACATGGCATCTTTCTAAGTCTTCTTTAGTATCCATGTGAAGAAATAAATGATTTTATTGATGTGCTCAGAGGCCCCAGTAACGCTTCATAATAACCTAGAAATGGAGGTCGGTCTTAATATGCATCCATCAATAACTCACCTAATTATGTCTCATATCATTTGACTGAATTGTTAACAATTCTAACCAAAGCTATAATGATTCCTTACAGGCAACATAAGGCTTCCAGGAGCCACGTTTTGCTGGCTTCCGTATATTGTAGACCTGCAAATTTACAGATTTAGTGCATACACGAGTTGCATCAGTTAATTTAGGACGCAGCCTCTTCTAGCTGTGCCTAATCATGGCAAGTAAAGCGTGCAAAGTCTCCCACCACATTGTGAGATGCTCTGGAGAGCAGACTGGAGCAAAGGCAGACGATATATCTTCTTTTCCTATCCTATGGAAATCAAATGGTTAGTAAGATGTTACTTTAATCAGGGAGATGACTATAAAAGTCAGAATGAAACATTCCCAGTGGAGACAACCTGTCTGGTGGCACTGGGAAATCCTGCGTGTCAGCACATTCATTCTTGGCTTTATCCATGCTCGCTGGATGTGACTCAAAGGAAACGCTGGGCTTCAGTTTCTTCATCAGCAAAATGGGGATAATATTTCCACTTCTGCAAGTCACTTTAAGTGGAAAGCACTGCATTCCTGCAAGATAGCTCCATCGTGCCAGTATACCGCAGAGTTTTTCACTTTCTGCCTGGAACATTGCACAAAAATCCCTCCACATATGGAACAGAACAAGTATTGCAGACTGCAGAAGATGTGATTTTTCGGGAGCTGACAGCACCCCTTACATTCGTGTATTTTCGCATTTCAAATACAGGCAGGTTTGGCAATGAAATCCGCAATCATCTGGTGGCTTTTCTGAAGTGAGCCCACCATACTGCTCCAGGTATCACAGGTCCCATCACAACCCTCCCCTGCACCAGCCCTGGCCGCTGCCCAGGCTGGGGCTGACGCACAGAGCCACTGCCCGGGCAGTGGGACGTGAGTACCAGGCACTGACCACAGCCCTGAGGCTCACAGACAGGTTTGGAGCAGGGACATATCATTTGGTGCTTCCAATTCCCCTCAGCAAGACCGTGCTGCAGCATCAATTGTCATTCCACCATTTGTCCATGGAATCACTGCCCAGGGCACTGGTGGAATCATCATCCCTGGAACTGTTCACAAACCATGGTGAGGACGTTGGTGCCATGGCTTAGTGGTGGCCTTGGCAGTGCTGGGTGATGGTTTGACTCGATGATCTTAAAGGTCTTTTCCAACCTGGTTAATTCTGTGGTTCTAATTATTAATGTCAGAAGAGTGATGTGTGCTTAAACAGTTCAAGTTTCTCCTCCCCCTCCTGTATGAGCTTGGAACAAGACTGCAGACAAGTACCATACATTGCACTGCTATCAAAGCAAGAAGAATTATATTTTAATTACTGTATTTATCTCGGAGAACACAACGATTAGTTTTTCTGCTGAAAATAAATGTAACAAAGGCTAACAGACTTTTGGTAGTACAGCCATTAAATCCTCTAAATACAGTCTAGATATCTGGGGTGCAATTAGGACAGCGGGGCTGAGTGCTTCTCGGGGTAAATGTGCTGGTGCACTCTAACCTGAATCTCATTCTGATCAAAGGCCAAGGCAGAGCAGCTATTTGTGTTGCAATGATTTAGTAGAAATGGGCAACATTACATTCCTAATGCCTTTTGGTCAACGAGCACGTTAAGACTTTCAATGCTACTCAAGGCCTAATTGCTTTTAGCAACTCTTTCACAGACAATACATCCTCTCAGCAAATGCAGTGCTCATGTGTGAAGAAGTCAGACCCAAAGCGGTGGCCGTCAAGGTAATGGGACACATGAGAGGAGAGCTTTGGTAGCGAACTGCAGAATCCAGACAGCAGCATTAGGCCTCCACTTGTAAAAACAGAGCTGAACAAATAATTCAAAATGAATAATTTATCTGATTAATTTTGTCTCTCCTTGCTCAGGGAATATATATAAGCCAATCACACCACCCTGAATTTAGTTGTTATTCAAATATATTCAGTGACTTTCTTTCCACTATATTTTACTTTTTCTTTTTCTTTTTTACTCTATGGATTCATCAGAATACTTCAAATTGAAAACACAGAGTTTCCCTGGGATTGGCCAGACGTGCTCCTATGGCACTGCGCTGCTTCTGCAAGCGAGTGACTATGCCAGCACTTCTGGAGCAATTCTCCTGCATGCAAAATTGAGAATTCAGTTCTGACAAATATTTGCATGTGCATCTTTGGCATTCACTTGCTGCCAAGGAAACTGTCAGTAAAATTCAGCACCTCTTACATTTGTAAAATGTGAGAACTAAAACATGCATCTTCACATTTGCATTTAATGGTTTGTTGAGGTTTTCTTCCCCAGTTTCATCTGGAAGTCTTAGGACATTGTATTTGCCCTGAAAGGATGCAGCGTTGCTTACCAGGACTGTTATGGGTTTGAGCTACATAGTACCGGTAGGCTCAGACAATGGGCTGTTGATCCAGAAGCCTGTACTTGTTTAAATGGGCAAATATCACATGCATTCTGTGCAAGACTTTCAAAAGTCAGGGTGGTTTTGCCTTAATGGATGATGCATGCACTATTCCTGCATCGAATAATCCCTCAATTACTGAGCGATTCTTTTTTACTGTTAAGAAAAAACAGATCTGAGAAGAATCTGGTGAAACAGCTTAAATGACAGTAGCATCAAACACAGGTGAAGGGAAAAGCCAATGCACCAGAGAAAATGTTCATCTCAACTTTTTGATTAAGAGAACCTGTTAAAGGAACCTCATTTATCTAATGCGTTATTTTCTGCAGCATCCCTTTACAGGACAGAGCCCAAGCTAGGGTTTCCTGGGAACTCTTGTGGTACCTCAGACCTCAACCCCACGTATCTACAACTATTTCCAAGCACGTCTATGTACTTCAGTTGCCCAGCTCTGGTACAACAAGTATCACAGGTTGTGTGTCCATAGAACCAACCAGGCTGGAAAAGACCTTTAAGATCATTGAGTCCAACCATTCCCAGCCCTGCCAAGGCCGTCACTAACCCATGGCACCAAGGGCCTCATCTACACGGCGTGTGAACACTTGCAGGGCCAGTGACTCCAGCACTGCCTGTTCCAGTGCCTGAGCCCCCTTTCATGCGTGTGTTTGCCTGAGAACTAATACAACAATCTGCAGGATTTATGTGTTAATATATCCTTTGGTTTATCCTTAAAGCAGCCCTTAAACGTTCATGTGCAAGGACATGAAAGAAATTTAGGGTCTGTCTAATCTTCAATTACATCTGCCCCACTGTTGACTCAGGGTGAGAGTGAAACAGAATATATCCCTAACGGTGCTTTGCAGAAGTACTTAGGTGAAAACTCTGCCTGCTGATAAGTATTTGTTAAGGCATCTGCAGCAATCAACAGCAGAGCTTGGCATGGCTGTTGCCACCAACACAAGGCCACCGTGTCCTTGTCTATTGAGGTTGATGAGGCAGCTGGCACACTTCGGGCCATCATAAAACAGCAACAACCAAAACCTAGCCCAAGCAGTGGGAGGGTTTTCTGCTGGTAAAGGCAACCAAGGGCAAGTGTAAAGCTCTGGTGGGTAATAGGGTATTAACCCATGCAGTAAACAGAGCTGGGGCTTCAGTTACCAAACAGGATGATTTAAATGGCTTAATTAACACATCACAGCGAGCTTTTCCTACTGCAAATCAATACATTTGCATAGGTTCTTAAAATAATCAGAACATGCTCCTGCATATATTTTTTAAATAGGTACAAAACTCCTTAATGAAAGCCAGACTCCCATCATAAGCTCAAATTTTAGTTCAGCTGGTAGTTACATTTACAGGGAAATATGAATGCATTAAGGCCTGGAGCTAAGCAGCAGCTTAGCAGCTCATTTCTGCAGGCAGTAGGACTGCAGGTTCTCACAGACCCAGGTATAAAGCCCCTTCCCACCAACCCATGGTGCAGGCAGAGCCCGTTGAGCACTCATGGCAGCAAAGGCATTCAGCTGTGTACAGGAGGTAAGCATGCAATGGGAGGGATGCTCAGAGGTCGGCTTCCAGTGGAAATAGCCTTTACCCAAGCCAAGCATGCTTTTCCCACTTAATTTCTTGCTCTTCTTCCCTTCATTCTGGCTGGGATCAGAAATAGAAGCTTCAAAATGCAACCAGCAAAGCTGCCCTGGCAGCGGAGCTGAGAAAGCCAAGGTACCAAAGCGATGTTGCTGGTTGAAGGTTGAAAACACTTGACATAGGCTTCCTGGCACGCATGATCTCATCTAAGCCAAGGTGAACCTCAGATGGTGTTATCTCCATGATTGCCCAGGACAGCTGTGCTAGCACCTCATCACTCGATCATCCTCCTGGCCTCCTCTGGACTTGCTCCAACAGCTCCATGTCCTCCTTACGTTGAGGACACCAGCACTGCACACAGTACTGCAAGCGGGGTATCACTATGGCTCAACCCTTCATCCTGCTCCCTGCCCTCTGTATATGGGTCTATACAAAGCCTGTGAGGCACGGCCTCCTCCACTCAATCTGCGTTGCCATCCAGAAAGGATGCAGATAAGCAGTGGGTAAAGCGAAGAGGCCCCTATTAAGATGACATTTCCTGGCAAGGTACTATCCTCCTGTCCCTCATTTCTTTGCACTCCTCATCCTTAATTTGTTTTCTATTTGATTGCAGGTTTTTAATATTTATTACTCGTGGCTGCATGCTGGGCTGTGGAATGTCAAACTTGACAAAACTTCAAGCAGAGGGAATGATAAAAAGTCTCTCGAAAATCATATTTGCCCCTTAATAATTTAATTCTGTAGAAAGGGAAATCAAAGCAGCACAAATTGATTGCTGTGAAACAAATTACAATTATTTCCACACATCCAAATAAATCTACTAATTTTAGGCATCTGACTGGAGGCATTAGCTGGAATATGCAAATGCACACGCTGAAATGATGGCCGTGCCTCTAGAGCTGCACATTTATTTCTCTGTTCTTACTAGCTGCTCGATGGTTTCAGACTGCTACCGAGACGTGCAGTAAATTAGCTGCTCTTAAGCATTGCCTGTTAACAATATTAAAAAGCAAGGCTGTAAAGCACAGCTGACAGTTTCAGGCATCCAACACGGGCTCATCCTTTCTGGAAATGCAGACTCTGATGTCCGTTCTTGCTCTCCCCAAATCTTGCTCCCAGTGAGGTCGTTCTGTCCCAGCAGCTATTAACTGAAGGCCTCTGCCCCGCTCTGCCCTTTAGGCAGGGAGCAGCACGCAATGAGCTGTCCCTGTTGAGCACAAGTTTTCTACATACATTTCACCCGGTGTACTTGTTTGGCTGTCACACTGCTTCACATGAGAGAAGTCATCTGATATTGTTACTGACACACTAGTCTAGCGTGGCATTTAATATCAGGCTTTATATAACTCACCAGGATGGCAGAGCAATCTCAGGTAATCAAAACAAATGAAGACAGCCTGAATAATGCATCTGTTAAATCTAAATAACATACAGTGGACACCTTTCAAGTGTTTTCCAGGAAAATGTGACTCAGGTGCAATATTGATTGAGAAGATAAAGGCAGGTGGTTTCGATTCCTATATTATGGAGGCAGAGAGGTCTTTGATAATGTAACAATCATCTTTTGTTATTTTGCTGCAGTCCAATACAGCTAGAATCAATTTTTCATTGTACTCGTTTACTGGAAAAGGGGATAATGGCAAGGACAACACAGCTTTAATAGAAAGAATAAGTCATGATTTAATTCAGATGTTGTACTACAGCTACAAGTTGGAAGATAGATTTATATATACAGCAACAGCACAAAGGAGCCTGCATGCTCTCGAATAGAAGTCATGGCTCTGCATTTCTATTTATTGGTGGTTAGGTGGAATGATGCAGCATTATCCTGACAGCAATAAGAAGCCAGAACCTTTTAAAGTGGAGAAAAAGACAGCTGTAGGATTATGAGCCATCTTTATCAAAACATAAAGGGCAATAGGAAAAGGGCACATTTAGGTCTTCATTAATATTTGTATGTAAGTAAAAATGACAAGCAGAAATACCCAAAGAAAGGCTGAGTTCCCAGGCAGGGTAATGCTTTTCTGCACAACTGAGAGATTTCTCAAAGATCTCAAGCATTTGTGATACATGGAAAGGACTCGGGATGATAAAATAATGATTTTCTATTCTTTTTTCTTCCTTTTCCCCTGGCAAAATAGATTGCTTCATGACTTCTTGAATGAAACACAAATCTAAGAGTGATAGTGTTTGGGGCTGGATTAGTCTCCTGGGGTTGCAACCAGTGTATGAAATTTCATAGCTTTTCCATGGAGTTCAATAGTGCTCTTCTCTGTGGCGAGACACTGCTGAATGACCCCTGAAACAACACCCCACAGGCAGCACTTCCCAAGATTAACACCAAGCTTGAGCCCAGGCATAGCCCAAGAAATCTCTGCATGGCATTATTTCTAAGCAGCGCTCATTATGCCAGCCTATGTCTGAATTTCAGCACAGGCTTTGGGGGGAATCGGGACCCAGAGTCAAGCTTTAGAGCTCGTTTCTACCTCTGTAATAGACCTGCAGCTGAAACTCTGCCTCTCCTTTTAATGACAGAAAAGCAGACAAAAGGGGTAAAATCTTTCCATGGAATTTCAGGTTTTTGTCTAAAAAGAGAGTCTGGCCTAGTCCTAACGCCTTGTAAGCTGGAGCCCACATTCCTCTGAGGAGCAAAGAGAAAACTGAGAGTAAACCAAGTAAAAACAGATCAAAATTAACCCCTTCCTCATTATCAGCAGCATCTCAGGTGCATTTCTGAGCCTTTTTAAAGCTATAAAGGAATCAGAGGGCCAGCTCAGGACCCTGTTCCAGCCTCCAGACAGGACACCTGGGATTTATGGGATACGTGGTCCATGTAGGAAATCCCTGTAAAACCAGACCTTGGGGAAGAGGAGGCGTTCAGGTTAGCACTGATTAAATCACATGAACTCACAAGTTAGGTATTTCTTTGTCCTGTCTCAGGTTAGAGAAAGTATCCAACTGTCTATCACTCATGTGAGTGTCATGGAAGCCATGCCCTTCCAAACACTGCTCCTAGCTCCCCAAACCCTCTTCATTTTCAGGTGAAACTTCACACTGCCATAAGAAGATGGGGTAAAATCATTAGCAAACCTTTCACACCCTGGTTCTGTGCCATTGGGAACGCTGCCTGTGATCTGAAGCCTGGTAGCAGGCACACTTCTGGGCTAGAAAGAATCAAAGATTGACTTCCTTACACACGGAGGTGTTTCAATTCCCTGGCAAGAAAACAAACCCGAGACAAAGCACACAAAGGACCCCAAGAGCGACAAAGCATGTCACTAGTAGTGCAATGCATTAGAGAAGATCATTGTAACAAATCAAGTTCCGAAGCGTGACTTCCCCTTTCATGCAGAGAATGGGCTGTTTCCTTCCCCAAACAATGGAAGATTTCACGGCGGCTCTGGAACAGATTGCTCTGTTTGCTCCATTACTCACAGCTCCGTTTGCCACGCTCAGCAACAAAGGCAAAGGCTAAACTCATCTTATTTGGTGTCCACCCTTTAAGACAAAATAACCCAGCCCATAGGAAATGAGGACATTCTCGGTCAGAATGGACTGGGTTTCAATATGACTCATGACCTGTGCACTGTTTTGCACTACGTTGATCCACCTAGGAATAATTGTGAAAGCTTTACTGGATTTCTTTTACTGCTAGAAAGAAAACCCACATTTAAACCATGCTCTCTGACTGCACCCTGATTTAGGTTACAGATCTCAGTAGGACACGACCATTGCGGTTTTGGGGCAGGCACAGGCCTCTTGTATGGCATATATCAGTACAGTGAGAGTTCTGGCTCCTAAGAGAAAAGGAAGGGTTTTGCACACTTGGCATTTCCTGGCATCCACATCATACCCAGTTTTGATATGTTTTGTCATTGCTACCAGTTGGCATCAGTGGACTATCAGCTAAACATATAAAAGCAAACAAAGCTTACTGTAGGTAACTCACTTGATACTGTCAGCATCTCACACCAATGCCTTCTAATTCACAGGTTTAGGAAACCTTCCAAGAGCCAGCAAATGGCTTGGAACTGTCAGAAAATGGAAAGAAAATATCTCCAAAGGCTAGTAGACATGGCTCACACAGGGCTCCATGTTCGACTTCATCCCACTATGGAGCTACCAGCCATTCCACTATGGAATTACCAGCCATTTGGCGCAAACACACAGCTGCTGCTCTGCAAGAAGAGACCACATCATTCCACTCCATGCAGCTACAAAGGCATTTCTTTTCACAATACTATTCCTAGGGTGAAATTTCAGGCTTCCAAAGACCAGCTCCCTCTGCATCTTGTTTCAATAGCAGTACAGGAAGAGAGACCACAGGAAGATCAACCCTGGAGACATTGCCAGTTTCCCTTTCCCCAAATGATTTCAGTGAAATTTTGTGCCTAGAAGATACTACAGATACAAGAAGATCACTCTCCAACCTGCATATGGGCATAGAAAAATGGGATGTTCATTTTGATCAGAATAACAAGACTTTCAGAGACCAGTTCTGAGGCTCTTAATCATATTGAGTACAGTATAACTCTAGGAAAAATCCCATGGTAACCCATATTTTTATGAAGAAGAATATTTTCATTGTTAATGCATCAGATTTTACTTTTATCTGACGTGCTCAGTGATTAGAACATGGTGTTTGCATATGAAAGAGTAAGAAAGGAGTGAGTGTTACAGTCTACAGAGGAAGGATTGAGGATGGAGGGATGTTTGCATTGGTAAATAGTATTAGAAGCGTTCAGGTGCATCTTGTTTTGCTTCCATGTAACTAAAAAGGAAGCAACTGATTTGAAACCTGGGACTTGAAATAGCTGATAAAAAGCCAGAAATGTTCTGATGAAGCACTTGCTCAGCAGCTGCGATATCATGCAGTACCTGTTGGGCAAGTGCCAGGCTATCTGCTTAATATCTGGAGATTGACGACTGTTAGGCATGTGATGAATGGCAGGCTGGGAATGTACACACAGTCCCTGGACTACAGACAGGCCTAGGGAAGATAATCATCAGAAACATAAAGTGCAGGTCTGAAGTGAAGACTGTGATCAGTCTGCTGTGTCACTCATCTGTTATGTTTAGGTTTCCCTGCAAAGAAAAGGTCCTGAAGGCATCCCAACAAGTGCCCTCTGATAGCTTTGTCTTTGACAAATTCTGGACAAAGTTCCTCCTGAGCTATGCAGAGAAACCCAAAGCATCCAAACCTCCTAAGAATCCCATATCCCAGACGTCCTCTGCTTTCGCCTGTGCATCCTAGTCACAATTCCCTCCTCAGCGAACCAGAATGCTTGTGTTCTGCACAAGGATGGGAGTAATAAACCCCAGCACACAAACAAAACACCAACTCCCACCACATGCACACACACAAAACTCTCTCCCTCCTTCATTTACTCTGTGTGCAGGGTCCAGAAGCAATCCTGGACCATGGTCTACCAGCTTTTGTTTGAGCCCCACAGGCTCCTGTGGATCCAGCCTTGGCTGCTGCCCTCCTTCCCCAACACTCTGGACAGACAGAACCCTTCTCCACATTCCACATTTCCCTACCTGGCAGAAACACAGCTTTTGCAGAGGGCACTGTGACATTACAGACCAATAGTGCTTATTGCTCTGTGAACACTCCCAGTGCCATCAGTTACTTAATGTAAGTGCCGTCTGGGGGAGACCTGCTCTCCCTGGCACACAGTGAGCAGAGATGGCTCCTTCCATAGGTACCTGCTCTAAATTGCCTTGTGGAAGAGCTCGTACCTCTCCACTGACTCTACAGCAAGCCTATGGAGACTAAGCTCCTATTTTAGGCTTGAATGCAGTCCTTGCATGGTGTATAGTTGGGCTATCCCAGAGCATAGCACCGAGGTGTCAGTCATCAGCACTTTGAGACAGGTATATGTTCATAGGCACATGTGCATACACACACACGCAGAGCAGCCAGGGTGAATAATGGAATCCATGGGGCTAAAGTCTCAGCACCTCCGGATTTCTCTTCTGGAGAACACCAACACTATTTCATCAGTAGCAGCAGCTCAGGGAAAGCTGCTTGACTCCACTGGTATTAACTCCTGCTTTGCTTCCTTAATCTTTTTGTTTTCAGTATTGTCAAATAGCAGACAGGCAGAGAGAGATGGAGAATTCCAGCCTAAAAGCCCGTTTCCTCTGTTAGAGCAAGTGTTATCCCTGAGGTCAAGGATTGTCTGAATCAATAACACACCAATCTCAGTAGCCCCATTTAAATGGTGAGTCAGTTCACATAATCCAACCACATGTCAGATGAAAAAGAATGGTTTAGCAAACACGTTGCAGTCATCTGCTGTTTAGAACTTTGGAGCAGTAAATTACTGGATATCAGTCTATTGCTGCAACTATATATCTTTACACAATAGCAATTTTTCTTAGAGTTTTCTCCTGCTCAGCTGCTTATCAAGTATTTTTATATACCCCATATTTATTTCCAAATACTATTTGAAAGTGCTCACTGGAATTTTGCCATCTATGGAAGTTTTAAGGGAGTAAGTCCAACCAGACTTCAACAAGAGCATTTCTCAGGCAAGGAAAGCTTAGACAAAGAATTTGGTCGCCTAATAACTCAGATCAAAACCCAACTTGCCTCCAGCCCAGTTCTAATTCAGGAGCAGCCTTTGCCTCCCAAGCCAACTGCATTCAACTGGGCTGCTTTGAGCACATACGCCTCTGTCAGGAGTTTTAATACATGCATTGGTTAAAGGAACCAAAGTTCGTATATTGCCCTGTTTTCTATCAGAGTGAAAAGAAAATAACCTTCCTGCATAGCTGCTCCTCCTCAGTGTCAAAAGCAGCTGAATCATACTGGCTGCTGGGGCAGAAGAAGGGGTAGGATGCCCAGCAACACCCCATAGCAAGTCCTGGGGACAGTCAGGAGGGGAACCTGCACTGGAGAGGTCTCCCTAAACACATCCTGTCCCCTAAAAGAGGGGGAAAGAGCAAAACACACGCAGGCACCCCCCATCAGGCACTAATCTGCACGGCCACAGCTCCCCCTTCCCTACAGCAGCCCTGGGACACGGGCATACTTTACCCAAAGCAGGAAGTCTCTTGAAGTTTTAATGCCCCTCAAGCAAGGAGCATGTTAAAATGAGGTGGGGAAGGAAAACTTAATGGAGGGATTTGGTAGGTAGACCTTTCTGTCTACAGAAAAGGCCAAAATACCTAGTGGCTAGGAGCCTTCTACCCCCAAAAAGGCACCACAAATGTCTAAAGCAGCACACAATCATCTCTGGTATCATGAAAAAAGAAATCATCTAAAGCTATTTTCTAGCTTTCTTGTTCAGGTTTTCTTTGAGAATGCACAAGAATGCCATTGCCAATACTTCCTTCATTTATGTGTGGCTCTCACAAAGGCAGGAGAGCAGTCAGTGAACAGAATGACAACAGCAAACCCTTTCTCTTGCCCATTGCAACTACAAGTGGCATGCGTATAATGATATGCTCTGGGATCACGCTGGAAAACACATGTGAATTTGAAGCGCATCACTGATGTTCTAGTACAGAAACCACCACGCTCACCCCAGAGCAGCTCCAAATCAGTCCTTACAAGCCCAAACATGGTTAAGATTTGGCCTTCAGCAGCCAGCATGCTGTAACTGCATCACCAAGACGCAATGGACAGTAAACCAAGCATCCCTGTGTTCAGGGCTGGGAGCAAACAGCTGAGCAGGGGTTGAACTCTACCATATGGCACATTTCTTGCCAGGGGATGCTTTTGGTAGGGAACACATACCTGACAGCATGTTTTTACTTACTTTGTGGGAAAGAGAAAAACCAGATCCTTTCTTAGAACTGAAGAACTTCAGCCAGCCACAACAGAGGGGCTTTAAGGAAAGGAAAAACCAAAACCAGTGCTGGCCATCAAAATACTGCGAGAGAAAAGAGCAGCGCTGGGATGCCCATCCTACAGCACCAGACATCGCAAGTGCTGGTCTCTGACAGGGATTTTTAGCAGTTTCATGTGCAAGTTAAACTAATATTGCTTTTGTTCTATGTGCCTGGTTTTACATGGGCATGAGACCTCCAGGGAAACAGTCGCTGCCTGACTTACCGCTTCCCTGTCGAAACTTGCCAGCAATGGAATCTATTGTGACACCCTGTCTTAAGCAGATGGATACCATAACTGACACTGAATACAATGCAGGGTCCTACTAACACCGAGTGAAACCTAACACAAGCATCAAAGTTGTGCGAGTGATGCCAAATTTACTGGGAGCATTGTCTTTAGTGTAGGTATCTGTGAGCATGTGTTGCACTTGCACCACAGCCAGGTCATTGTGGCCCTGATTCCCTGCTCATTTGCAAGCATCCGTAAATCCTAGCGATTAGGAGCTGCTTGGTAAAGCTCTGCTCTTACCTCTCAATTGGCTCCTGTGGAAACAGCGATTACAAGTTAAATTTCATCATGCTTGAAAATAATCCTCTTTTTTCCCCCTCTGGTTTAAGGCTACCAGACTTAAAAGAAGGCAGTAGACAATTAGGAAGGAAGGGAAGCAAAGCTGCAGGCCGGGACAATGTGTATAGCTCCTGCTCCTCCTTCACAGACAGTGCCCCTTGGCTCCACCAGCATCTTTACAGTGGTAAAGTCACAGCTGAACCTCGGAAGTGTTCCACAGGTCAGATCTTTACATCCATAATGGCCAGAAATCCTCAATATTGCAGTGAGTTTCTGGAAGAAGTAATGTCTCAATCACATTCCTGCTATAGAAGCCAGAAGAGCAAGGCCACTCAAAGGAGGACATGCAGCTTGCCCCAGGGACCAAAGAGCTGATCTGCTGTAAGCCTCGGTCAGGCTGAGATCTGATGTTGCACCACCTTTGGCTTTCAAACACATCCAATTAAATCAGTTCTCTCCCTTCTCCCAGTTACAGACATCAAAACTGAAACGAGGACACTGGGTTTGGATAGGAGTAAACCAAGGAGGCTCAGGGTATGGCTTGAAATCTTGCCATTTCATTCTCCTCTTTCCTTTCCTAAAGAAGAAACCCAAACTTGTAAATATATTCAAAGACCCAGAGCATTTCCCATTGTAATTTATACTTGCACTTGGGCGAATGTGTATATGTTTATGCCTTTGTTAAAAGTATTTAGGAATTGGAAAACGGGAGGTTTAAATCATTAACAGTGATTTTTAAGAGCATTCAGATGAGATTGTGCCATTGCAGCTCTCTCTTTCCTGTCTGCTTCTTTCAGATGTGCATTACAATCCCAGATTACTGATACCTGAGGAGCAGAACACAAGCACTCTTTGAGCTGGTCTCAAAGAGCAAAACAAGATTTAAGAACAAAATAGATCACTTAAGGAGGGAATCATTCCAGCTCTTGAGAAATACAAGTGGTGGTGAGGTTGCTATTTCATATTTAAGCCAAATTACAAGACCTGCTCTTCCTTAACACCCTGGCAACTAAACTAAGGACTACCATTATCAGTGGGAACCTGAGTAGAAAGAGTAAGTGCCTAGACCAAGGTAACAAGTGCAGGGGAGAAATGCAGCCTCATGGCTACATTATGTGCTAGATTGCAAGCCAGCTATTTAGAGCTATATTCTTCCCTCTCAGCTAAAGCCATCTGTGTCCAATGTAGAATTAGAGCATCCTTAATGGCTGGACCACTGCTGTCTTACGGCATGGGAATATTTTTGCTTCCTTTTCTTGTTCCTAAGGCATGTTGAAATACTACAGACTCACATTAAACTCTAACACAAAAGTAGGAAGTTGTCAGTCTCTACAAAGAACTTAGCTTTTTGTTTCTATTAGATCCTGTCACCTACAAATATGCCCTGTGAAGAAAAGAAAGTGCATTAAAACTCACCACCCCCTCTTCTGAACGCCACATGGTATAGATTATTAAACAAAGTCTTGCTGCTTTATCAATAGCAAGAATCATTTTGGATAACAACACAGGGAGAGCATAAAATTCTCTTGCTTCACACACTATGTACCAGGATGTCCAGTTGCTTCTCTGAAGCCATGCACATCACTTGATCTCCACATCACTGAGACAAAGCTGTCAATCCGATGCTTGCATACCTGGGCATCTTTGGTTGATGACTCTTGTCCAGCCAGACAAAACAGAAGAGTTCATTTCACATGGGAGCTTCATGGTCTGCAAGAAGGAAAGGTCAAAGGGTAGCAGGCAAAAACTCTTTGCCATTCAGTTCTAATTTCCCTCATCAATTATTAAACCCTCCCTTATGCATTTCCATCTTTGATAGTCTTGTGGGTATGAAGTGTAAGTCAATGGATAAGCTAATTGCAATAAGCAGAAGTGGTATTTAATGCACTGGACACTTTCAACAGCAAAGTAGTTCTAATTGGTGTTCCTAACTGATGTGACAGCAGTTTACAGAGCGCCAAAATAGTTCCTCATTTGTCAAGTGGGTCCAAAGCTTATGGCAGCTTTCTGATCATCTCCCTTGCCGCAGGACCTGAAAGCACCTTCAAAAAGCTTTCTCTCATTGATCTTTAGTCAGATGCTGACTGAAAGGCACACAGCTTTGCCAGAAAGAAGACAGATAGATGCTGCACCAGCACGAAAATGTCACTCGCTTAATGAAAAAGGGTACCTGTTCATAACCCTCCTGTATGCATGCATATGCAGACACATGCAAGCCCAGCCCCTGAGAGGCAGTGAACAGAAGCAGCTTTATTAAGCAGCTGAATGTGTGTGTATTGTCTGCATAAGCTCATCACATCAGATCATACCGACACGCTTATACATACATAAATATGACATCGCACAATCTAGAACGGCAACGGAGACTTTAAGACGTGCATTCAGCTCTTCCCTCTAGATTTCCCATTGAATACGAGGCATCGATGAACTACACCATTAGTTTCAAAATGTCAGAATTCACTTTCCTTGCTATGATTTTCCTTCTGCTCTATCCATAGTTCAGCCATCCTGCTGTTCTCCGAGGGCTGAGCGAGTAAATGATGGCATGCCAGATAAAGAGCAATATTTGCTGAATGCAGTGTCAAGAAAGTTCAGAGCAGTTTTCCCTTTGTTACACTTGTTTCATGGCCATCACTAAATAATTAAATATTGTGGTTAGTTACGGGATGAACTATGACATTTGCCTGTGCAGCTCAGACAGCATTCAAATAGAGCCCTAAAAGCATTCATGAGAGAGAAGGCAGGAAGGAAGGACTTCGGGAAAGTGTTTGTAAATTCACTGCCAAGTGGGTCTGTTAAAAGCTACTTTTTACTGAAACACATGCACTGGATATCAGGAGCAGTGCTGATATGGTACAACCAGAACTAGTTTGATGATACCATATGTGAACCATAGACTTACTCAGCTGCTGGAGATCCACCTGTGACGGATGCTCCAGGGATTTCCCTATGCCTGAAAAGGAGAATGGCAAAGACGTTTAACAAAAGAGCAAAGTGGTACTTGCACTGCTGGGCTGCCCTTCTCCCTTGGGTCCAACACCAGATTGCTCTGGCCATATACCTTGGCTCCTGGGGTTGTTCTGGCAGCCCAATACCTGGTGCAAAGCAGCATCCCTGCCCTGCTTCCTTTCACCATCACTCCTTGTGTGCTGTGGTTCTTGGGAACAGCGCTGGAAAGCCAGCAGATCCTTCAGAAGTGCTGAGTGAAGCCTCTACCAGTCCATTAAGGGAGATTTAGGACTACTGTTGGCTCCTTGCCTAAGCTTAAGTCAGCCTTGAGGGATACACTGGCCCCCTGTCCAACCTACGTGCTTTCTTCAAACGAAAGCTGAATTAAAAATGTATTATTAGCACCATATAAGGGTTAAGCCAGTAAGAAAAGTGAAATAACAGAAAGAACAACCACAAAACTACATACTGAAACTGAGACAAAAACCAAAACCAACCAAACCCCATTTTTCTTTCCACACAGCAGCAAGGGCTTCAGTTCCTCAGACTCCAAAGATCTGGTGCAGTCAGGAGCTACCTGACTAATGCCAACTCTCCTTTCTATCCCAAGGTTAATTCCCAGCCTAAAAAAACCCCCACGGGGTAAAGATGGTTTTCTTCATCTCTAAGTATGGCTTTCCTGTCAATAACCCTTAGAGGCTTGATGTTCCATTGAACATCAAGCTATGAACATTGCTATGAACATTGCTATGAACAGCAGCCCTGGGACACAGGCATACTTTACCCAAAGCAGGAAGTCTCTTGAAGTTTTAATGCCCTTCAAGCAAGGAGCATGTTAAAATGAGGGGGGGAAGGAAAACTTAATGGAGGGATTTGGTAGGTAAACCTTTCTGTCTACAGAAAAGGCCAAAATACCTAGTGGCTAGGAGCCTTCTACCCCCAAAAAGGCACCACAAATGTCTAAAGCAGCACACAATCATCTCTGGTATCATGAAAAAAGAAATCATCTAAAGCTATTTTCTAGCTTTCTTGTTCAGGTTTTCTTTGAGAATGCACAAGAATGCCATTACCAATACTTCCTTTATTTATGTGTGGCTCTCACAAAGGCAGGAGAGCAGTCAGTGAACAGAACGACAACAGCAAACCCTTTCTCTTGCCCATTGCAACTACAAGTGGCATGCGTATAATGATTTGCTCTGGGATCACGCTGGAAAACACATGTGAATTTGAATATTCATGTGAAGCGAGCATGACACCAAAGGATGCCCAGCTGAGGATAAGGCTCTCTGTCCAAAGAGGTGACCATTCCCTCCCTCTGAAGCCTATCCCTGTAAACATTCCATAGGTTGTAAATATACATCTGCAGTAAGAGCCATTTCGGATCAATCATGAAGGCTGAGACAGATAATTTGCTTGCAGGAGACTAGGGCTCAAAGTGCATGGAAGGCGATGTCACTTAGTGCAGCACAGGCAATTAGGAGTATGGAAGGGACCAGGTCAGAACACAAGTCAGAAATAATAGAGAGTATGCACTAATTGGAGAAGCTTTTTATTTTATTAGTGCTTCCATGTCACATTAGTCAAAAGGCTCAGGCACTTAGAGAGTGGCAGTGCCTGCCCAGCACAGAGCCATGCACGGCTTCACATCTCGCTACCCTTGTTTTCTTCTGCCTCTGCTTTCTGGACTCAGGACCCTGGCTCTCATGTTGTTGTTGTTGTTAGTGTCAGCCTGGTCGCCTTTCAGAGTTTACCTAGTTAATGAATAAGAAAAGGTTATTTGGCTAAAGCACCATCTGGAACTCATTATTAAGCCAAATCTTAGTGGCTTTGCAGCTTGGCTTCACTGCAGCGCGAGGGAGGCAACTGCATCTTTAAGCCTATACTGCTGCCAGATGTACCCATCCCACCCCCAGGCTCTGCACACTCCATGCTAAGGGGTGGAATCAGCGTCACGTCAATGAACAACACCCCAACAACCAAGCTATTGCTCTGAGCCGAGTCACCTCCAACACAGCACAGGACCCTTATGGAGGCAGAAGAGCTGGTGGGGAACCAAGCGAAGACTAGCATTTGCCCTGGGTTGCTCTAATGGAAGACATTTGCATGCTGGCTTTCAGGCTAGGCAGAGGATGCCCAGTGATTCTTCCTCCCTTTGAAACTCCCATGCTCATTTGCTCCACGAAATCCAGAGCCTTTAGATTTAAAAACACTGCCAGAAAACTGGCTTTTGCAATGGAAGTGGGCTCTCAGCTTCTTCCAATGTTTAGGGCTTTGAATAGCACATGGTTTGTGGGTGATGGAGCAGGAGAGCCTGTTCCACAAACTCCCCTGGTCTTGCTTCTCATTTCCTAAAGACCTCTGTAGCACACAGGACAGAAGCAGCCAAAGTGCCACGATGTTATCATAGTTTAGGATGCTAAAGTCATGGGGATCAGTCACAGAAACCCTGCTATATTGCACTTACTGTACTTTAAAACATGTTATTACCCTGTTTAGGTCTCCGACCTCCATAACAGTTGTCATTTTCCAAGCTCTTGTCTTAATTATTGCTCTTGTATTCTGGAATTTGTCCTTTCATCATTTGATCTTATTGACTTTCTGCTCTGATCCCATTTTGTGTTGTCCCAGTGAGCCTCCCTGTCCTTTTATCAACTAATGCCCTACACTTTCACACTAATTTCTTACTAAACAATAGCTCTCCACTTTCTTTTGTAGCTCTAGATCCGTTATGAATATTAATAGCTTCTCCCAAGCTCTATTATTTGTGGGAGAGAGTGCTGGTGTTTGATCTGTGGCTTTTTCTTGAATATGCTACTATCTCTGCAGTTGGGGTTTGGGTGCCTTTTATGTTTTCCTGCCAGATTCCTTTCTTCCTTCCCATCCCTTCCCTTTTATTTCAGAGTTCGAAGCTGTGTAGGACCTCTAAGCATTTTTCTTTATTAAGCAAGCCTTCTCATACTGGCAAAGTCTATGGTGATTTCTGCCCTCATTGTGGGCTATTTCTGTACACTCCCTAAGGGCACCAAGCCATTCAGGTGGCAGTGTGTAATTTGTTTTGTACTGTGGAATTCCTGCCATGCCTATATGTATTTAGACCACGGGCAAACCAATAAAGTTGTCATAGAAACAAAACATTTCATGAATAAATCAATCCATAACAAACTTGCAAACTTGGAAGAGCCCGCTGTGCTTTAATAACACGTCTATTATATATACACACACTAATCACATTTGTAAGGAACAATGGGCATAAGTTACACATCCTTTTGGGTTGTCCTGTTGGGCATCTTAACAAAGATATTTAAGACTTTCCTGCATGTTGTGCCTGTCTCCACAGTGCAGAAGGATGGAATTGGATGCTTGCATGATAATGTAACAGCAGGAATTTCCCTCTTTCTCTTTTGATGTGCGAGCTAGAGGTTCACTGAACTCTGAGTGCCTTTATTTTTTACAAGCCAGTGAGGATTGAAAGTAGCAATGCTGTAATTCTTTTCCTAGTCACAGACAACTTAATAGGACTTCATCCACTCTTCATGTAATTAGAAAAAAAGCCCAGTCGATGGGAGCCTGATAAAAGCAGGTAACATTGCTGAGAGCTGATAATACAAGCAAAAGTTCTGAGGCTGAGAAAATCCTACCATCTTTTATTCCAGTTAAGTCTTACCCATATACACCCATCTGAGGTGGAAACGTGCTAGAGTTGGTCATGATCCAGTCTGGATCCCTCACCGCTTTGCACATACATCATGCTTTTACTAGCACTTGGGTGAAATGGGTGCAAAATACCACCTGTCAACATAGCTTGCTTGGGAGGGAACAGCCAGGCCAAAGAGGATGGAGATGTTTTGGAGTGTCTTAGTCTAGCAGCCCCCTGACTCCAAATGGATTTTCATGCAGTAAGGTACTATTTGCTTCAAGTTGAACACTTTGCTACCAATGTAAAGCCAAAGGAGAGCTCTTCAAGGGTGAGACATTTGCCTACAAAAGGTGAAAGAAAAGGAGTACATGCTTCAGGATGCAGGGGAAATAAAAGAAACACTTACTGTTAAAGAATGCTTGTCTTGGTATCTTACTGCTGATAGATACGTATGACATGCCCCCATACAAAGGCAGCCTTATGGGGCCTGTCACTATGGACGCCCAGAGGCCATAGCAGGTACCCTCCAGAGCAACATACATCAGTGTCTGCAGAGAAAACGGCAAGCTGAGGTGTCTGTTACAGGGGAATTATCTGCCTGCTCCATACAGCAGCACCAGTAGAAGCAGATAGGAGCAACCGGATTAGTCTTCAGCATCTACCCCAGAAAACATGTGCCCGAGTAACAAATTCATAGTGTAAATGGGTAGCAATACATCAGAGCACATGAATTTGCCAGGTGTGAGATAAAAAGTCTCATTCTGCTGATCCCAGTAATTAAAAAGTAGGTTAGAGTTTAATACCCCTCTGCAACCCGTTAATGTAATGTAAACTTGGTTACAAATGCCATGAACTATTTGTACACCTCACTTCAAGGAGACAGGCTGAAACAGCAAGGGAAACCCAAACAAAAATGATGTGCTTTATAACCACAAGTTCAAAAGTGTCTCTTTTCCTCTGCAAGCCATTTTTCTGGTGTCTCCAGGATAGCCATCAACTGCCCGGGAGTTCAGAAAATTCCAAGTATTTCTTTCATTATATTCTGGGACGCATACAGGAAGACCAAGCAAAAACTGTAAGAACTCTGCTGCACACTGAGGCAGCCTGTTTGCCTGCAGAATCCTTCCCTATTCACTATGGGAAGGGTACAGCAAAGACCTTGCCTCAGACATATGCTGCAGGCTGGGGGATTCCTTTTAGTGAAGATGCCAGCAGCTCTCAGTCAGTCGGTGCTGTCCAGGAACGTGCTATAGGGAGCACGACTCGAAAGCAGAAATAATCTGCTTTCCAATTCACAGAGCCTTCTTTTAACTCCGTATTTTCCAGCTATGCCATTTCCATCGAGCACCACACTAACCCAGTAATTAGGTTCATTTATGGAATCAAATCAAGGCTGTCGACATTTCTGCTGGGTAATGTTCTTCACAAACAATCCCTCTCTCTTGGCTCCTCTGATTATTTTATGATTCCTCTTGCTTCTTGTCAGTACAGATTAAAGGTAACACATACTGCTGGGAACAAACATAATTTTCCAGCAGTAGCATTTTGTTTTCCTTAATAATTAACAAGTGCTGCTGAGTAACCTTCCAGTCTGAAACGCGCACCTTATTGAAATGGAGCGGGCGCAGGTTCGAACAGCGCGCTTGGGATAGCGAAATAAGAAGTGTGATTAAAGCATTAAAGATTCAGAAGTTGACATTAAGGGATGAAAGGTGGAATTACTGTAAATATGAAACTGCTCAGCATTAAACGGGGTGTGTTGCGCTTGAAACAGTCTTTCAAAGTGCTAACATTTCAGCATTAATTATTAATAGGAACTGACAGCTCGTTTTTAATTTGAGCCTAATGACAAGGTTCCTTAAGAGATAAATACACCGCGCTGGCTCAGAGGGGTTGTGGAGCTTTTGAAAGGCTCTATGGGTTGTCTAGGCCTTAATCTGCAAATTACTTGTCAAATAACAGGCTGTCCCTCAGAGGGAAAAGCACCCTTGGTGAGCATCAGCCTGCCTCTGCAGGGTGGCACTGACAGCACGCGTGCCCTCCACCATGGCAGTGCTCAAGGCCAGGTTGGATGAAGCCTTGGGTGCCATGGTTTAGTGAGAGGTGTCCCTGCTTATGGCAGGGGGGCTGGAACTGGATGAGCTTAAGGTCCTTTCAATGATTCTATGGACCCAGACATAGAGAAAGTCCAAGGGTGCACCACTGGCCCTTCCTCATGGAATCACGGAATCCCAGGCTGAAGGGACCTCAAGGATCGACTCTTCCAATCTTTCCCAGGAAAACATCACCTAGACAGGACATCCCAGCACCGCATCCCCCTGAATCTTAACAGTGTCCAGTGTTGGGGAATCTACCGCTTCCCATTGGATACCATTCCAATGGCTGGTTGTGAAACATTTTCTACTTGCATCCAGTCAGCACCTCCCCGGAAGTAACTCAGCTCCCTTCCTGCCAGACAAGAGCTTTGAGAAGCACAGGTCTAGTCTTTTGAGTGCTTTTCTCATCAGACTACAAATATCATGTCACCAACCACTAATCCCCTGATGCCTTTAGTACAGCCACCCACCTCCTTTTCCCATTTGCCATCATGGAGTTAGGCCAGTTATCCCACCTTGGTTGCCATCACTCAGGGGCGTCACTGCCATCAGGGGTGCCATGAAGACATACCCCAAAAAGAAAAGGACAGGACCCCAGGGTCAGGCTGGTTAGAAGCTGCTGTTGCTGCATTTCCTCCATTGCCCAGAATAAACTTTTCAAGTGTCAATGACTAGTAAAAATGCCACTATTTAAGTTCTACTTTTGAAATTTTTATGACCACATGCAGTGCAAAAAAATGCAATTTAAATATGAAATATAATATATTCAACCATAGTTGTATTATAGAATCCCAGGCTTGTTTAGGTTGGAAAGGACCTTAAAGCTCATCCAGCTCCAACCCCTGCCACAAGCAGGGACAACTCACACTGGAGCAGGGTGCTCCAAGCCCCTGTGTCCAACCTGGCCTTGAGCACTGCCAGGGATGGGGCAGCCACAGCTTCTCTGGGCCATCGCCTCAGCACCCTCACAGGGAACAGCTTCTGCCTTAGATCTAACCTGAACTTGCCCTGTTTCAGTCTGAACCCATCACCCCTTGTCCTGTCACTGCAGTCCCTGATGAAGAGTCCCTCTCCAGCATCCTTGGAGCCCCCTTCAGACACTGGAAGCTGCTATAGAGAGAAAGGCATATTAAATATACGTTTTGTTAATAGGAATCTTTGTGGTAACACCTCAAACGCTCCTCTGGGACACTGGAAATCTGCTAGGAGTGTGAAGCTCTAAATAAACAGGCAGAATGAGGGTCAAGCTTAGCTCATTAGCTTTGGCAGGTGTAAAGGCTCATGAGTGACAGTGTACTTTCCTTCCAGCCGCGCAAACAAATTGCAGCAAGGAGTCTAAGTGAAGATATATGGCTACTGCATTCCTATAGGGGAGGTGAGAAACGGGGAAGATAGGAAGAATCTGGATGAGGCAAGGAGTGAGGAAAATAAAATGGAAAAAACCCACCCCATGTTTTAGGATATAGTTGAGAATAATGTTCTGAAGTAAGGAAACAGAAGGAACACACTGATGGTTTTATCTGCTCTTACTGACACATCCAGAACTCCTTAGGGGCTGGGAAGAAATGAAGCAGCTTGGAAGCTGGGCTTTCACCGTGCTCAACCCTGTCACACAATACAACAGGAATTAACTCGTGTCTATGAAAAAGCAATATTTGGCAAAGGAGGGCACTGAGGCTGCAAGGCTGTCAAATTCAAGGACGTTCAGAGAAGAAAAGCACTTGTATACTGGTTAATTCAACCATCAGTGTAAAGGAAGAGTAAGTAAGGGTAATAGGGAAGCAAGAGAAATCATTACTTGGAAATACAGTATGATTGCATTGGGAAGCCTACCGATGAAAACCTTTTGGGTCTTGGCTTTCCTCGTTCCTTAGTGCTTTTGTTCTGTGTCAAAGGACCTCGCATTAGAAGTGGCATGGAAGGAGTATCGGAGTGGCATGGAAGCAGCACCAAAGTGGCACGGAAGCAGCACCAAAGTGGCATGGAAGCAGCACCAAAGTTAGAACATGTGTCTTTTTGAAAAACATAGAACTAAAACACTCAGAACATCACTTCTGGTGCTACCTTGGACTTAGCGTTCACTCAGTTCCCTTCCAGCACCTGCAGCTCCTCTTCTTCAACAGCTGTTAGGAAACTGGATGAAATCAGGTGCTTTCCCTGTTATTACCAACCTATCTAATCCTGCCTGCTCCTGGTAGTGCCAAGGTACAGTGTCTCTGAAGTAACTAAAACCATCGCTTGGAAAGCTAGAGTGTTTGGTTTTGTTGAAATGCCTCACAGAGTCTGTGCCTATGCGTGATCTCACCCAACAGCTACACACCTGCAAGCGGAAGAGCTAAGCTAAGGGAAACCTTTCCAGTTTACATACAGAACGAAAGAGCTACATTCACCTAAATGAAGCCTTTAAAGCAGTTTGCTCTCCTAGATATCACTCAGGACTCTTTGCCGTTCAGGTGGTGTTAGAGAGGTGTGAAATGTGCCTAATGAAACACAGCTATGCAAAAGGCAAAGCTTCTTTCTACAAGTCGTTCTTTCATGAAAAAAGAGGCATTTTCTGGTAAAAAGGAATGCTGCCAGTGTGTGTATTTCTAAAGCATATTAAGAAATGTACAATCAGGAGCAGCATGCTGTTCTACCTTCTGCTCCTTTCCCTCAGAAAGCTACTGTCACAAATAGAAACGGGATCTGAAAAGACTCAGGGAGTGCATGTTTTTCCAGGAAAAAGAGAAGACTTCTTCCTCATTGGAAGATGCGGTTCCAGGGATGACAAGGCAGTTTACAACTTCAAGCGTGTCTTCCAGCAAAGGCAGGAACAATAGCTTCAAATGCCCAAGTATTCAACCCTTTAGTAACTTTGCCTCTGAACAACTTAATGCCTTCTTTCAGAAGCTAGTTTTAATGCATATATGTCACTTGCAATATGAGGATTCACATAGGGGCTGGATAGTTTTCCTGACAGCCTCATCCCATTTCAGCTTTGAGAGCCTTCTGGGGTCCCCCATCATATTTCACACATACACCCATCACAAACCAAAAGTGCAGGTTTCCTGCATCCCGACGCAAAGGCACCTCTCCTACATAACAGGAACACACTCGTCCTATGCTGTGTTTGGAGGCTGCTCATACTACAGCATGTGCCAGTGTATTCACTTGCTGCAAGATGGGAGTTAATCTGTATTGTGGCCACAGAACAGATGAATATGAGGAAAAGGGCCGTAATATACTACCTACACATACCTCTTGGAGACTACACAGCCTGCTCCTGCAGAAAGTGCAGGCATCCCAGCTTTATGGCATTTTAAATAAGGGCAGCAAATGTTGATTTTGCACATATCTTACTACATCAGAGCCCTGCAGCATCCTCTTGAGGGCTTTTAAACTAGCAATGCGCACCGTACGTGATCTGCCTTGCATGCAAACTAGAAAACATTCCACTTCTCACCTTCTTAACCTCCCAACCACCTCAAATGAACCTCTATAAGACAATATAAAATGGCACACTTTGTCTCAAGCAAGTGCAACAAACCTTTGCGGGCAGAGACTTGAACTCCCTCCTGACTTCTCCACTACACAGGAGAGCCAGCCACCACCAGCTCTCATGTATACACAGAGAGTAATGCCTCACGCTAGGATTTAGAAGACAGCAGCACCTCTAAGCTCATAGGCAAAAATGTTGTATCTAACAATACATTCAACAATAAAACAAAGGGGAAGGGTTGTTCTGGAAACACAGAGCATCGTGCTTGGGTTTCTCATTTCAGCAACGTTCTCTCTTGAATGTGTTACAAATCTGCAGTGGGTTTCCATGAGAGGTAAAATAGCCTCATTAGCCATCTCCTTGCTTACATGACACAGTCCCCACTCAAGGGCAGACCTTCAGCCAGCACAGACCCAAGCTGCATCCCTTGGTGTTACTGGAGCTTTTCTGATGTGCTGCAGGTGGGGATTTCACTCCTGCAGACCTGGTGTACGTAAGAGCCCTTTTCAGTACACGATGCTTTATGGAGACAGCATTAATGCGGACACAACTCCCTGCTCTTTGAAAGGCAGACACATCTCTTACAATCTGACTCCAAAACTTCATACACCTGAAGGGACCCAAGTGGAATGGCAACAGGAGCCGTTGTTATTATTATTTCATCTTGTCAAGATTAGATGAGAAGGTGTGCAGTGCTGAAGCGGCACACAAAGGCTGCAGTAGTGGGAGTTTAGGAGGCTCTGCCAAGCAAGGAGAATGCAAACTGCATGTTTGAAGCACTTGGCAGTAGGCTATGGAAGTCTCTAGGAAGCGGTGAGACATAGGGAGGGAGGAGGAGATGAAACCAAGGCATCACAAAACAAGCCTGAGCCTTGCAGACAGGCAGGGAGAGACACAGGGCATTAGCCTGAGAGGAAAAGCAAGCTCAAGTCCCAGTCTGTGGCATTAGAGGACAAGGGGACATCAATGTGGAGTTGTCTGGGAGACAGCTGGAGATCTGGGATGGAGTAAAGAATAAATTGAGTTGGGAGTTGTCAAATAGGAGCAACAGGTTAAGTCACATAAGAGGAGCTGGCACAGGGAGAGAAATGGTCCTGCAAACCAAAGAGTTTGGCTTACAGGAGTTGATAAAATAGAGTTTAAAAGGGAAGATGCTGCTTACAGCAGTGTTGACTAGTAAAAATTGAATGGGACAATGAAAACCAAGATGAAGCAAAGCAAAGACAAATCACTGCATAAGTAGGAAGTTCTAGTACATGTCTTCTTGTAGACCAAAGGCTTGGCTCATGTAAACTGGCACAGCTCCACTGAAAGCCAAGGATACCCTTCCCATCACTGACCCAGACTCAGATGCTGCTTCAGACTTCTCTAGGCTTCTTGTGCATTGCTCCCCAGTGCTTTATTAGCTCTATCATATCAAATGTGCAGGCATATAAGCCTAACACCATGGTCTTATCACCAACCTTAAGAAGCACTCATAAATTGTATTTGAGGTGGGTGACAGAAGGGGGAGAAAAAGTATTGACTTTTATCCATTACTGAGAGAAGCTCCCATAAAGAAAAAACTAAGGAGGCTTAATTGTGTAATTGTTCAACACCGTGATTTACTGTGCAATATGGTAAAGCTTATCATGTAACTTCATTGTGAAGCTCCCTGATTTACTGCGAACACAGCAGAGCTTACCATGATGTAACTGTGCTGAGGGAGACTTGGCACCAGCTTGGGGTAGGGTTTCACAGACCATTAATGATGACTGACAGGTTCATTTCAAATGACTTATAAAGGAGTTCATTGTACAAAACCATCATGCTGCCTGGGTGATATTCAGATATTTTACCTTCAGCACTGCATAAACACTCCTTACCACCAGAAAACTACAAAACAAGCACATATATTATGAGGCTGGATTGGTTTACATTTCTCTTGCGGTTTATGTGTTATTGTTAGAGTCAGCCTCCACATTTTCATGGTCTATAGATGAGAAATGGAAGCATTTCCCTTTCCCTTCAGATTGGGCCGGGTGAGATATGTGCAACCCTCCAACCCAATTACGGAATGTTAAATGCTCTCAGCTTTGGTAAAATATTTTCATACTCATAAATCTGCATTTTTGAAGGCTGGGAAATGTGTCTGTAAAGTACAAAGTGGGTGTCTGACAAGTCAGATAAAGCCCAACATAAAACCGTATCAACACCACTCAGTGTGTTCACCTGGTTCCCTTCTGCTTGGTTGCACATTAAACCTGAGTATGATAAACCCCTGCTCCCTGTGCAAGTCCATGCTTGAAGGGGTCCTGCCAATGGACTTGGGGTCAGGAAGTGACTGTTCCAGGTGAGAGGGGAGATGTCATCAGATGGAGGTGGCTCTGAGCCAGTGCCATGCTGGGACTACAAAGAAATAAGAACACATTGCCTTCTTAGAGAAAACACTGGAAAAGAATGGATGAAACCACCTCTGGAAGTCCATGGACAACATATGGAACATTAAACGCAAACCTGAAGAAGTCATCCAGCGGTTACCATGAGGTCAAGTTCACTGTCAGGTTTTGCCATCAACACAGGGAGAGAAGACTGAACGCTTGCAGTCTGCAGCTGCCAAGAGCTATTCTAAATACTCTCTACTTCGTAAGCAGTGACATGAGCCCTCCACAAGATCAGTTCATCTCACTTGGCCACACTATAAACCAAGGATTATTCTATGGTGGAAGAGCTCATGCATCAATCTTGCCAGCATGATTAAAAGGAAGAAAAGAAAGTGCCTAGTGCCCGGTTTACTTCCAACAGCCCAGCACATATCACTGAACAGCACAACCATTGCATCTTTTCCTGTTGTTCAGATAGGGGGATGCTAAGATTTCCTTTCCTTATTCTGGACAAAATGGCCAGTTGTAGGTCACCAGATGCTCTCTGTACACACTGCACTGCTAAGTATGCCCATCTCTGAGACCCTATGTGTCTGGGCAGGCTGCTTCTCCCGCTGCTGAGGAGCTTAGAGCAGCCTCACAGGGAGCAAGGTACAACCCAGAGGCTTTTCATGCCACCATAGCCACAACCATCCCTATTCAGTCAGGTCTAAACTTGGTCGATGGGCATGGGCTGTAAAAGCTGCAGCTGGAAAAGGCACGTGTTGTGCATCTCCAACAACTCTGTGCTTCTGTAGAAATGCTCAACTGAAGGGGGGCCCATAAATACCTGTTGATCAGTGACAGATAAGAGGCAATGGAAGCTCATGCCATGCCCTAAACCATGGTAAAGAGCTGGTTTGGTTTAGAAGTAAGCTAAATTCACTACTGAGGTGTTTTCAGATCACCCTATGCTTGCCACAGCCACAGGAGGAGTCTTAAAGCAATTTATTTCTTAAGAAACCCCTCAGTTTTCACTGTTATTGTCATAGAAAACAAGCCCAAACCCCACAACATTTAGCCTTGCACTGTCACAAGCCCACATCAGCAAGCCAGCATAGACACAGAACCGTCCAGACTTGCTTTTTACAAGGAATCAGTGATTTGCTTCTATTTAGAGTGGAAACCAGCAGGATTTCTAACTCCTGTGATTACCCTTCAGCACTGTATAAGGCTGAGTACCCACTACAAAGGGGACCAAAGGACACCTTTCAGATGAAGTACATGACAAAGTGTTCCAAGAAGCCAGAGCCAAGGAAGTGTGCAGCAATGTCTGCTGCCAGTGCTTCTACAGCATCATCTGCCCTCCAGCCTCCTCATCTGCTAGTATGATTCACTGCTATTTTACCACTGCACTGGCTGACCTATTACAAACGTATCTGGACATACAGCTGTATCCTGGGATGTAGAGCTAACTGTGCTCCATCAGATTGATTTAGGGAACAGAAATATGCTTATCTGAGAAGGTACAAATCACAAGGCAGGAAAGGAACAGCTGGCAAGTCTTAAAGACAAAGGGGAGGCTCTCCTCAGACACTTCCCCCGTATAATTTATGCTGCAGATATTTCCCCCTGTCTAATTGCCCCAGTTCAACCCAACGTCAGCTAACCAATAACTTCTGCATCGCATGGAGGTGAACTCCGGATGCAGACCGGTCTAGTGCATGCATTCGGTCTGCCTTTTTGCAGGCTCTGCTCAGAGAGCTTCAGCTTTCGCGTTCTCTTCCTGGAGTTGTGATTTCTTCTCTTTTGACTCATCCCCAGCAAACACCCACACTCTCTCCCTCTTGAGTCACAGTGTTTTTGTATTTTTAAATCATGATTACGCTCCTGTAAAATGTAGGGTTTTCAAGTGCCTCGCCAATGCCTTTTACTATTATTGTTTTATTGCCCTGCTATTTTTGCTTCAAAGGTCTGCTTCTCAAGGTGGCGAGATCCCAGATGTATCAGGAAACAAACACGGTGGCTTTCTACCTCGCTTCCAAAGGCTTGTTTTCCTGCCTTTGTTTCCCTCACTCAGTACATTCAAGAGGACTTTCAAAATGAGAATGTGTTATCCTCAAGTGCTTGCAAGGACCCACAGGTTCAGGGTTTTAATCTTTCAAGCAGTTGGAAGCAAGCATGTAGAGGTTATGCCCATTAACCCCATAGGTAAATGTTCTGAGCTGGCAAGTGCTCCAGGTTACAATGCTGGGGGATGAGGCCCATGTTCTCCTATTACCTTCACAGTAACACTACTTTCAGACACATCCAAATTCACTTGTAGATACCCTGAAGGACACGCGCGCCTATCCTGGATAGGCAGACACTTGCTTCTCCCTCAAACTCACTCTTACCTGGAAAGAAAGAGATTTTTTTCCCCACAGTTCCTGAGAAATCAAAAGGTTTTGGGAAATGTGATGGAGTTGAACAGTCTGAGTATGATCCTTGACACAAACAGGCAGTTTTCCTGCCTTCCTCTGGACCAAACCCAGTAACAAGATGGGCAAAAGGAGATTCATTAGAGGTGAAATAGATGACACTGTTGTCCATATTTCCCAACATAAAGCGCTTTTCTCTTCTATTTAAATAGCCTACACATTCGTGTTATTCTGCTCAATGTCTGAAATAGTGCCACAGGATTCTCAAGAGCTGGGTATTTATTGAGGGGATCCATTCTGCCAGAGATCACCATAGCTCTTCTTTTGAAACCCTCCATGGGATTTGGATCAACTCATTCATTGCCTAACACACAGCTCTGAAGAGAGCGAGCTGAGGCAAACCCTCTAGCTTCTTTTCAGTGCTCAACCACCACCATCCCATCTCTTTTACCATGGACATCAGGAGGCTCATGGTTTGATTTATGAAACACTCCAACAACCACTTGGGTTTGCACATGGAGCAGGTAGACATGAGATCAACCAGGGCAGCAGGGCCCCAGTGACCACAAACACCCCTTGGCCACAGAGGAGACCAATTGAGAACAAGAACACAACAGCAGCTCTGCATCAGCTCAAGCTTCCCTGGGCGAACTGCAGCTCCTGCACCCATCCTTCTGGGGCTCAAAGACTTGAAGAGTAGATATAGAAAACTAGCCCACGCTTACATGAGCTGACATGGGCAGACCAATTGCTCTGGGATATTAAATGTAGCTGCTTGTTCACTCTCTCAAAAAATTCCATTCCTCTAATGTAAAACATGGGGTAAACACATGGTGCAGGGCAGGCTCCTGCAGGTTAAGTAAGCTTCATTAACAGATTTATTTACCTTAAGTAATCCATGTCTTCTTCCAGCAGGGCAGGGAGACAGGAGCTGAGGATAGAGCCCATCCCACAATAGCTGATGAGGACAGCAGAGCACCTTCAACCACAGGCTCCTATTAGACAAGCTCAAGGGGCTGACACAACTCCAAGGCCAACGTGGTGGTGAACCAGACACATTCCAGAGGTTATCACCAAGCCAGGAGGTCCATGCACACATTAGATGAGCAGGGCGAGGGACAAGGAGCAAGGAATCAACCCCTCTGTATCATTGCTTCAAAGAAGGGAAGTGGGGCAGGACAGCTTAAATAGTGCTCCTGGCCCACAGGTGGGCTAGGAGGCCCCAGATGAGGCTTGTCAGGGCCATTAACAAGAATCAGAGCCTCGGAACACCTGACTTATGGTTTCATTTCATTTCTCTCCGCATTCACAGTGTGTTTTCACATGTTTCATGTTCATCCGCATTTAAGTGAGTGTTTCAACTGTATTATGCCACGTGCCTAAAAAAAGAGAATAAACCAACACGATTGTGACAAGCCAGCAGAACAAACCCCGGGTACCCCAGTGAAATTATTGAGAGGCCTCTGTTAAAAATGCCAGCTGTTCTGTGGCTCTTTAGTTGGGATATGAAGTTTTAGCCACCGTTTCCTAGTCAAACCCAGCATGCTGCACAGGGAGCAACAGCGGCGCGCGATCAAAACCTCCCCTTGTTTACTACAACAGACTATTGTGCTCTGTCACGTTGTTGCTGGTACAGAAAACACTTAATATCAGTTTTGTAGTTGCAAATTACAGCTCTGGTTTTTTTTCCATGTGCTTTATCCAATACACATCGAACTGTTACGTTCATTGTTCCAAAATAGGTGGAATTTGCCATAAATCAAGATCAAGATCCCACTGATGTAAAACTGCCTTTTTCCTCTGCATCAACAGAATGAGGCTGCCTTGGGGTATTTTTTTTTCCCATTGCCAAAAGAAAGAAGCAGCCCAACGATAGCTTGGCTCATCAGGAAGATGGATAATGTATTTTATCTTGAGTTTTGGAGAAAACCCTGTGTCAGAAACGTGTGTTGGAGGTGGAATAAATTCACTGCTGTATAAAATTAGAAATCATTCTGAGATCACATGTAAAACAAACACAGAGTCAACACTCAGGTTGTTTTAAAAGCCATTGGATTCGTGGTCATATTCCTCTTCGAATACACTCTCATTAGTAGTTATTGATCGAAAAGTCCTTGGTATTTCCAAGGCTTCTGATTACAATTTTCCTCTAAATATGAGGAAGAAGGAAAAATCTATTGTACCAATTCTATGAGCAATCTGCAGTCTGCGGCGTGTGGCGCCTTTACAGGACACAACGGGAGCAAAAGGAAATAAAAGCCAGTGTCAATCTTTGATGAAATTAACACAATTTAAAGCTGCTCCAGGCAAAACAATGAAATCTGTCATTTATCAGCACTGGATAACATCACCAGGGGAATTATTTAATGATTAACTACAGCGGGCTGGAGCCTGGGGTGAGGCGTGGTGGCTTACGGCTGCACTCGGAGTGTGTTCTGCCTCGGAGCCATCCATTTCCAAGGGAAAGCAAATCCCAGCAAGGGCTGTCCTTAAATCCTAGCTGTCCCTCCGCAGCAGCTTTGCGTGTGTCCAAGTGCTCTAGACCGGCAATGAAAGCACTGATGTATTGGAACAGCTTTAAATGCAAACCCAATAAAACCACTCACCATAGGAAGGGCAGAAGCTGCTCCGTCGCTGAGGCAGATTTTATCATTGACCCTTGTCTAGGCAGGATTTCACACCAAGTATTTTCTGCTACAAAGAACTGAAAAGGTGAAGGAGCTTCGTGCAAGTATTTAATATTGTAGTGTAAGTGCTGGCAAACTACATCTCTGTGCTTCGTGGAAGCAATCTGCTTCTGTGACTAAACAGATTTCTGTGGCAGAGCTTAATGACGGGGCTCGGAGTGACCGGGGGAAGGCATGGGGAGAGGTGCCACGTTTGTCAGCCTCCCACAGGGAGCAGAAACACAGATGGCGTTCCAGAGCTGGAGACCAACAACCTGTCTGTACCCTCGGGAATAAGGGAAAAAGGGACTGTAAATCCTGCTGAAATCACAGGCAGGCAAAACTGATGTCACCAAGAGCAGGCAGCCTTGGGAATGATCATACGATCCCAGACTGGTTTGGGTTGGAAGGGACCTCAAAGCTCATCCAGCTCCAACCCCTGCCACGGGCAGGGACACCTCACACTGGAGCAGGGTGCTCCAAGCTCCTGTGTCCAACCTGGCCTTGAGCACTGCCAGGGATGGGGCAGCCACAGCTTCTCTGGGCCATCACCCTGTGCCAGCGCCTCAGCACCCTCACAGGGAACAGCTTCTGCCTAAGAGCTCAGCTCAATCTCCCCTCTTGCAGGTTCAAGCCATTCCCCATTATCCTATCACTTTCAAGCCTCTGAACATAAGCTTCAAAGTCTTTTATTCTACCAGGAACCCTGCACTGTCCCATAAGTGCCATTAGCCTTCCTTCTGTCTTTCTTCTTACTAAGGCTTTCTCTGATCTTTTTGCTGCTTTGCAATGTCATCCTCGTTCCAAATATCTCTAATTTTTGTTGTTCAAGTGAGCAAAGGGCAGAAAAGAGACTCCTGAATGTGGTGTATGTCCTGTTTTGTTAATGTTTCTTTTTTAATAACCATAATAAAGAATGAACACACAAAAGTGATGGTCCATCAACTAAACTCTGGCCCTCTGGAACACTGCAAACAACGGAGTCTGCAATAGCTTAACACGTCCATTGTTTATATGAGCTTGGCCACAGTCCTTGTGATTCAGTTGAGCTGCTTTTCAACTGTGCTATGGCAAAATGAAGGGAGAAATTGACCCAAAATGCACAGGAAAGGGAAACACTGGAATTGATGTCCCATTACCTCCTGCTGCATCTCACATCTTCTGCAAGCACACGTGTACATCTGCACTTGTGTAAGGCTTGGTCCTGGCATCTCCCTCGTCACACAGCTTTAGGAAGGGGATTCTGATTGTAGGTGTGTGGGAGAACACCAGGATGGAGCCACAAAGCTTTAGAGCAAGTGTATTTCATCTCCTGGGAGCAACACTGTGAAGTTACGCCTCTGCATGGTTTTCTATAGCAGATGAGCAAGGGAGACATCTAATTCCCTTTATTATGTTTTGTAGCCCGAAGACAGTGGAAGTCAGAAATATCCTAGATCAGCTACTGCATCATGGTAATCAAATGGTGCATGGGTTGTTGATTTAATAATGTATTTTTGCCATAGAGGTACTAAGTGTGTAAAGTAGCTGCGTTGTTTAAGTATTACAGTCATTATAATCCATGGGGATGTTGCCTTGGTCATTTTGTGTCTGTGTTCTCTTCAGATTTGTCATTTTTATTCAGCCTCAGAAACGCCTTCCGATTGGCAGCTCCTTTGTCATTGTAACTGCAGCGATGGACACCAACGAAGTTCTTGCTGATACAGTTAGCAAAAGTAAGGCTGTCTCCCCAAGGACAATAATATCTACATGCAGACTGTGTGAATCTCCCTCTAAACCTTGCCGATGCTTAGCAGGGTGGGTATTTTCCCCTGCAGACCATGTTGTTTTCCTGGTTTGCTGTTGGCCTCCACAAGTGCCGGCCTGATGCGTTCCTGGATCTCCAAACCTGCAGTAAATGAGAAACGCTTTGTGGAATTTTCTCTTGCTCTTGAGTTCTTCAACATGCACCTGGGATGAGAACGTAACGAGGCTCCAGGAGAATTGGATCAAAAGGCAGCTCACCCACATATGAGCTGGATTGGTTGTGATAGATGCCAGGAGAAACTCTAAGGCAATACTAAAATTCTTTTATTCCATAACTGCCAAATAAAATAGTACGAAAAGCCCATGAGCAAAAGCCTCCTGGTTTGTCTGGGTTTAAATAGGAAAAGAGCGATCACATAGTGGATGGGGGCATCAGTGAAATCAAATTATGTGAAGCCAAATGATAAGGTTGCCGTCCCATCCTCTCTGCCTCCATTTCTCTTTCAGTTCTGAACACATTCCTCATGGCTAGATCATTCACACCTTGAATCCAAGCCAGGTTTGTATCCCATCTTTGGGAAGAACCAAAGGCTCTTTGATGAAGAACCTCTTTCAGCTGTGTTTTATATCTGCAGGCAGCACCTCCTGATGCCATTTGTTCTGTCTCTGATCTGGTGTGCCACAAAGATGCAGGACTGCACATCCTTTGGGGGTTTTTAGTCTGAAATACTGACTTTCCTGCTTTCACAACCCCCTGTGCCCTGAGCCGGAGAGCTACAGACACCAGCCCTTCCTATATGGGAAAGCCAGGAGCTGACTTCCCAATCAGTCCAGACCTCATCTCTGAGACATTGAACTCAGCTCCAAAAGCATCAGTGAAGTAAACCAGCAGCTCCCATTTCACTGTGAGACACAAGGAGAAGCTGAACTGGAGCACACACGGCCTGCAACAAACCCCCTCCAAGCAGCATCCTTGGAGGAGACTAACACAGTGGGGTAACTCTGGAGACCAGGATGAGCTCATGCTGGTGTGCAGCAGAAGCCTCATCTGTTTGTATTAGCCTTTCCTCAGCAGAGATGTCGTCACGCTGACCTGCAGCCCCCAAGGAAAGCAAACAAAGGCAAGGAGGGCAGAGCAACCATCAGGTCCTGCTGAAGCCCCGATGCAGCTTATTGTGTGTGGTGCCTGGATCCGATGTCAGCAGTGCAACATAATTAATTAGATTTAGACTAGATGAGAATACATTAGACACAGTGAGACGCTACCTTCCTGCCTGTCCATCCTTGGAAGAGTTGGGCACAGTTTCTTTCCTTATGCATATTCCCTTAATAATATATTTGTCACAAGGATTCTTCCTACACCCATCTGGCATATAGATATTTTTCCAAATTTGTCATTTTTTATGTTCCAAAACCTATTTTACTTCAGATGCTTTCATAATGAAGCAGCAAAAGCCTGCCGTAGCTTGATATATGGAGCAGAAATCACATCTGTGCCAGGCTGTTTTCTAATCAGATAAAGCACTGAATACCTGCAGTGCTGCTTCTTCTAGCCTTTGAGTAGATGTACCTGAGTGATTTCCAGTGCTAGTCTAGCCTTGCATTCACAATTAAACTACAGAATACCACTCTTAATTGCAGCTTTCATCTAATTTCAGTGCTTCAAAAAGCAAAAGAACCATTAGAGTTGCACTGTGGCCACCTGCATAATGCAAAGCATGGAAATTCATTCCACAACTTGGGCATCAGCCCCAAAACCCATGCTTGAACTAGAGCATACCTTTCAGAAGGGCATTTGCCTGCATGTCTCCTTTTAATGTTGTCATTCACACCATATAATATAGACATCTGTTACCAATGAGCACTACAAGTGGGCAACAGGGTGGATACTTCAGTGGGCTGGTTCTTACTAAATTCAGGCCTTAGAAGGAAATAAAGGAATGGTGATGTCTCACCTTCATCAACCCCATGAGGTTATGGTGCAAGGAACATCACTTAGCCCAACAGGGTCACAGGGAGGTGCTGCTTCTTGTCTCGTGTCCTGCTCCTTGCCACCGCCTGGCTCCTTTGCATACACACAAGCATCAGGCAAGGTGGATGCTGCAGGAGGTGATTTCATCTGAAGCCACGTGAACTCCCCAGACACACTGTCTGGTTCTCATGGTGCATCCCAGGAGAGGCTCTTCTGGCACAGCAGAGAAGGGAAGGCTGATGGTTTGTGGCACTCCCCTATGCCAAATCCCAGGAGAGAGTTCCTCCTACTTTGAATTTCCTCTGTTCACATAAAGCAAAAGGACAATCTGAGACATTGCTCTCAGTGTAGTTCAAAACACAGTTTGAAGTGTGAATTTTTCAATATTTGAAGCATTGGCTTTCATGATTTATTTATTGGTATTCCAGGACAAGCATCACAGAGTGTAGCTGATGCCTACTCCAAATACAACAACCATCACTGAATGAATAGCAATATGTTCACAGGCATTTCGTCCATTGCTACGCAGGTAAATTTTGTCTCTGTGTAATAACACAATGATACCAGCTGATAAGATGCTGAGAAACAGTAAAACAAAAAGATTACTCTGAAACATAGCAGTTCATACTGTCTCATTTCTGGCAATAGCATGTACTTTATGATCAGAACCTGCCTTCATACCAGTGTGACTCAGGCGTAGGAGGTGTGCAGGGTTTGCTGTCTCTTATCCCTTGAGTCCACCTTGTAATATTGCTGGTATCCGTGTGTAACAGATAGTGTTGTGCACTGGGCTGGAAGATAATAAATAGAAGTGAGCCGATGATTTACAGGAGGGTGCTTGGAACTCCTTGAACCACTGGGGAAGGGAAACTGCGCCGGTACAAGGTTGTTCTGTCAACCTCACGGTAGCTTTTTCCTCCCTCCTGAGGGCAATTTCTCCGGGATATAACTTGCTTCCTGCCTCATCATCTGGAAATTCACAAATCAGAGGGATCGTGGTTAATTACTAAACTGGCTGATCCATAGATTTTCAGCTGTCAGAACCTGGGGGAGGGAAGGGAAGGGGCTGCATTGTTGGTTCTCTCGGAGAGGACTTCTCCGAAAGTGATGACATAACTCACATTAATGAAGATTGCAAATAGAAGACTTTTTCTGATTATTTCCAGTCGTTGAAAGAATTGCTTATTTAAAATGCACTGCTTTCTTCTGTGCAGAAATGTCTTATTGCTCCAAACATCCCGAATAAATTTAGCCCTAAAACATCCATAACGAAGGATGAATGCATATTCAGGCTAACGCTGTGTGTGATCTCCTGATCATACAGTAGTTAAGTTATACAATCACAGTGATTTATGGTACTAAACTGTGGAGCCTCATATCTGCCAGGGGTGTGGGTAAAGGGGTGGAACTCTCATCAATCAAAAGACTGCACTTGTTCAGCACCAGGATAATTAAGGGAGACAGTAAAAAAGCATGAAATAATAATAAAGAAAAAATGAAATCTGAGTTTCTATTTGCATGGTGTTATTAAGCAATACAGTGCTGAGCCACCTTTGCAAGAATCCTGCCTCCAAATCCACTTATTACCTCGTATCACTTGATATATGTGTTCTACATATTCATGCTGAGGGTATTTGGAGAGAATACACATATTGTCCTCGGCTTAAAAGACAGGATTACAAATAATGGCCAATTTTCCAGTTTATTCCATGACAGAGACAAAACAAGAAGGGGGAAAATATACAAACCCCAAAGCAACCCCACAAGCAGTTTTAACGTGCATATTTCCGAACTTCCCCTCATCCCATCGATGGTGTTTTTCTTCCATCTCACCAATATCAGGTAGAGGTAGCTGGGCAGAATGAGGGGCTCGCACAGGGGAACTGTATTAATCAAACAATGCTCCAAAAACCAGTTTAATTAACTGCATATTTTGTAAAAGCCACATTGCATTACTGTTGGTGAGGAAGATGGAAGCATGCACTGGAAACACTAATTCTAATTATTACTTCAAGTGGGAGGTTTTGGCACAAGGTCAAGGAATAATAGAAGAATGTGTGAATCTGTGCTACAGCGTAGCAGCAAGACTAATCATTTGAATAAAGGCAGTTGCTTTTTCTTGGACTGTCTGTGTGCTGTTCAATGTTCTGGATGAATCTAACACAATCAGCCTGTTCTCTGGTGTATATCCACTTCCTGCTGACTCAGGGCAGAGCTTGCCTCTTCTGCCATTTATTAAAATGAAACATTCCTATTAAAAGACCATTTTTCAGTGAGATGACCAAGTAGATATTAGTAATGACATTATTAAAACTGTTTTGTTTAAAAATGAACTGTCACGTTGCTGTGTTGCAAAGCAACACAAACAGATCTATTTCATTTGGAGCGAGATTGCTTTGAAGAGCTGGATTCCTTTCTTTTCTATTAGAAGGTATTGCAGAGGGGATGTGATGTGTGCTCCAGGAAACCGCCAGCTTTTATAGCTATTAGAAAGGAGGAATACTGTTTCTAGTACTCTCCACAGCAAATAATGTATAATTCATGGATTTCATTAACATGCAAATATGATCCATGGTCTCCTATGTTTATATCTCATAATAATCTATTAATGGTTTTAAAAGTAAAGGATAATAGAAACATTTTGCACGAGTAGCATTTACTAGTGGTTCTCTGTGTTTTCCTCTAATTGTATAGCATAAGCATGTATAGAATTAAACCAGAAACAATGGAAATTAATTAACCTATCATTCTCAAATAAATATTTATTGAGCATAAGATCACATGCCCAATGATTTGTGACTCTGTAATGAAAGACCATATTACTATTACATGACAACATGCCTTAGAAAAACCTGGTTGGAGGGGGGGGGGAGGGTGGAAAGGTACTTGTGTCAAAGCTACTGCTTGAAATGAACCTGGACTTAGAAATAGCATTTGTGTTGAGATTCCAGCTCCCCCACCAAGCATGGGTGGAACGAGAAAACAAAGAAACAGCAGATTCACCCTGAAGACTTGAACTTTTCCTGTTTGTAATAGCAGAAGGATAAGGAAGGTTTTCATCTTGACGCAACACAAGTACTGCTTTCCCCTGCTGTTCCCCATGCAGCCAGTACTCCAGCTCCATCACTGAGCCCCTCGTCTTCCCCTCTTCCTGGGGAGGGGGATCTATCCAGGTGGTGATTTCACTTCTGTATTCATCAAAAACCACACAAAGAGAAGCAGTGCAGGACATGGGCACATCTGCTCTGTGTAACAAAAATACATATAAAGCAATGGTGCCGTAGGCAACAATAAACCATTTTAATCAACTAATGGAAAGAAACATCCTGCCAAGGACAGGTCTGATGATTTTCATATTACTACACCCCATAAGCACTGGACAGTATCTTAGGCCAGGGTCAAAGACCTTTTCTCTGAGGCTGAAGAGTTTGGCTGAGCATAAGGGGGAAAAATGGATGTGTCAATCACCACAGAATCTCTCTTTGTTTTTAATAAAAGATGTTCCTTATGTCACACAATGATGGGAGGAATGATGGACTTGTAAACATTTACTAACAAGTTAATATATAAAAGATGCATATACGAGGGATGATCCCTTTATTTTACCAGCTATTTCCTTCCAATGATGCTGATTGCTCAGAGAAAACTACTTAAGGCTGGACTTCCGCTCAGCATCCTTAGCTCACCCCTCCACATACTCCATGGTGTGCGGATCCTGACCACAAGCTTTTGTCAGTGTTTTAATCTTCTACTGGGATGACCTTTTTCAGGTGAACTTTGACTGAAAAAAGGCAGTCTCTTATCGACACTCTTGTATGTCACACCTTGATTCCATCTTCCTTCTCTCTGAAGCACAGAAGAACACTTGTAACCCCTCCGGAACTGAGAATTGCCTGGAAGCTACAGCTGTATGAATGAGGGGAGCTGGATGCTGGGTCAGCTCAGAAAACAGCTTATATTTCGTTCATATTCACCCATACATGTGAAGAAAAAGAATGGGTTTGTTTAGGAAAGGCTGCCTGTCAGCATAAAAAACTGCCATCACATTCACAACGAACATGGGCCAATTCTGACCTAACCAAAGGAGCCTGTTGGTACAAGATACATCCCAGCTCGATACAGGTTTCATTAATGAAATGAATGTAACAAGTTGATTCGACTTTCAAAGCTCTGAGAAAAGTCAGATCCGCTCGTACTGAAAAGTAGGGCTCAGGAATAAATTATTCAGCAGTCGATTGGCCTGAGACAAGCGCTTCTCCAACACTTCTCAATACTTCAGCCAAAGCGACACGTTGAACTCTATCTTACTGTGAGGCTCCGAATGGCAATTAAGAGTCCTAAGCTGCATATAAACCCCAGTATGAACTACTTTTACAAGAACATTGTGTGTGAATCAAATTACGTTCGCTTTGGTTTGAAGAACTTAGAAATAATTGCCAATAAGTATTCATGTATAGGCCCAGTTTTTTGAGACAAGTTACTTTAATTACTACTAGTGTCAGGAGGACGTGTAGGCGATTCTATTAGACTTAATGTGTTTAGTGAAGCTCCCTGAACTGTGACTGCTTTATTTCTGTAGACGATGAAATATTGAATATATCTTTATTGTTCTTACTTTCTAAGATTGAAATCCCAAGATTTGATGCTTTTTTTTTTTTTTTTTTTTTATAGAAAAAAACATTTTAAGCA
>NDXB01019290.1:43913-91276 GCA_002631895.1 Agapornis roseicollis
TTTGCTTTTTTTTTTGCTTTCATAGAGAATACCATATGAAGCATAGTAACATCATCAAAAAAAACTGAACACCATGTAGATTTGGGCTTCTATATATACAGAAATATATTACACTTTTAACGTAAATGCCTTTCAAACTGCATGTACTTAGAGCCCTCTACATTCATACCCACACTTGAACCTTTAATGCAGTGATGTACAGGAGCCCTTCCATGAAAGGATGTTACTGGGAGAAAAGGGAGGGGAGGAAGGAGGGAGGGAGAGAGGAAGGGAGGGAGGGAGGGAGGGAGGGAGGGAGGAAGGAAGGAAGGAAGGAAGGAAGGAAGGAAGGAAGGAAGGAAGGAAGGGAAAAGGTCCCTGAGAAGTGAATGTCTTGGTCCTGAAAAGTGATAGAAAACCTTAACAGCTTTTTCACTTCTAGCAACAATTTTTTTCTTAAATATGGAGTTTCTTGAACGCTCCACATCCAAGTTATTAACACAATTATCAAGCAGATATCAGCAACTCTGTCAATAAATGCTTCAAAGAAGTCATTTCAAGATCCTATAAGCATGGAATAGTTTGGGTTGGAAGGGACCTTAAAGATCATCGAGCTCTAACCCCCCCTGTCACAGGCAGGGACACCTTCTACTCACTAGACCAGGTTGCTCCAAGCCCTGTCCAATCCTAGATGAAAATGTTGGACTCATAAACGCAAATGATCAAATCTCAGCAACCCAAAGCAACCTTTCAAGTCATATGCTTGCAGATTTGCTTTCTTTTCTGTATTCCTTAACCACTGAGACCATATATCCACACAATTCCCAACACTGCAGTGACAGTCAAACCACCCAGAGCAAACGGCACAGTCCACGAGATGCCAGCACATTGTGCTGAAGCTGAGAGATGGATAAGGCCACATCCTGCCAGGCCCAACATCATGCAGCAAGTGATCACTGCCTTCTCCCACATGCAAGAACAGATCCTGCCAACAGGACCACTGAAGGTATAAGGCAATAAAGGTAAAACAGTGCAGCACTTCATGGTAATCCGTATTTCACATCACCCAATTCACTTTCATGTAGATTAACTCCTGAATATACACTATCTTGAACATGTCAATCCCATGTGAAGGTTTTATAGACATCTGCAAACATTCATTCTTCATGGACCACAACACTTACGCACTTTGGTGGCGCGTTATGAATTAGCAGTTCCCCACTCTTCATTGCCACAATAAATCCACACAGAAAGAGCTGTTGGTATATACAACAACATCAAAGAGCCTGAAATAGAAGTAGTGAATTGCAGTTATAAAAATAAATTCCTAAAAAGAAGGGAGAAGAGAAAAGGAGACAAATGTTCTAATCTTACCTTCATCATAATCTTATTAGCATTTCTCAGTGAGTAGTTCAAGTATCAGTCTATACTCTTATGAATCTGTCTCATAAATATGTCAAGTGCAAAGTATAGTTATTTTAATAGTCTGTGTTGGTGGGCCATCATGGATTTAATTAAGAGACAACTAGTGTATGAAATATGACACAAAAGCACCAAACTAAGTGGAGAAATGTTTTACTGCAGATTTAAATCAGGGACACAGAAGTAATGATGATCTGGCCTTAGAAATCCTACTTAAATTTAATTAATGCAGACCAGCACAGACCTGTTCATATAGGCACAAAAAATAGAGGCATTAAAAATAATGATTTAAGCAATACTGTGTTATTTATAAAGACATTTGCATTATCTCCAACTGCATTATGTTATTTATAAATGTGTGTTGGTTTGTGGCTCTTCAATTAAACAGAAAAGGCTGGAAATGCAAGTCTGTTAAAAATGGGTTAAAACATGGCTTTTAGCTACCCCATGTTCCAAAATGAAGCCTTTGTTGAGCTTCCTGCCTTCTTTCCAAGGGTCTCCCAATGATCAAATCATTCTGCTACAAAATTGCCAATGTCTTCCTAAGGTTGCAATGAAAACTGTGCTCTTTTCCACCCAAATTTGCTCTTTCTCCACCTTCTCAAAGAGCCAAAGCATAGTCAGCACTGCATATATGAAGGATTAGATCTTCAAGCACTGCACAGTCCTTCCTGCCTCCATTTTGGTGCAATTTTGACTTCATGGGAGATTTGACGAGGTACAATTCCATTAAGAAGCAATGCAAGAGCACATAGTTTCCCATTCAGATTCCTTACTACCTAGATGAGCTTAACACTACATTAGAAAGAGAGCACCCAGTAATTCCATGAAACTACTCCAATGTCTCAATCCCATCCTGCGAAATCATTGACCGACAACAACCCCAGTTGCACTGGTGTTGAAAGCAAGGCTTACTATTGATCTGTAAGAACACAGAAGCAGACTCTGAACGTACACTGTTAAATATATGCCTGTCTGACTGCAAGAATTGATGCCTCAGCCTCCTATAGGGACTATATTTATACACTATTTCCACGCCTAAGCCTTTCCATGGTATGAACCTGATAGAGCAGGTTCTAGCTATCGCATGTTAACGTTCTCAATTCAAGTGGCTTCCAGTCATTTAGATTAGAATCATCTTTAATTGGCTGGTTGCTCTGGTGGGCAGTTAAAGTATTCATAGATTTTATTAACCTTTCATTACTAAAAAGAGGAGAAGAAAGACAGTGGCCAGAAAGCATCGTTAAGTGAGCTTCATCCCTATTTTGAGAACACTCGGAGCTGTGGACTCTAACTGCTCTCCAAACACCATCGTATGGAGTGCCAGCAATGTAATAAAAACTGTAAATTGACACAAAAATGAAAGTGCTTGGGAGAAATAAATTCAGAACTACTTTTATTTTTTGGGGAAGAAAACATCAAAGGTTTGCAACTGAGCCTCGAAGGCAAAACTGCATAAAAGGAGAGTGCCTATAGTTTTGAAATATTTTTCTCTTTAATGAACAGTTGAAAATATCCATAAATCTCTTCCAGTATCTGTATTTAAAAAGCAGTCAAGTCTTTTGTGCCTGACATGTTTATAGTAAATCTATTCTCATCTGTTTTGTTTGCATAAATTGTCCAAAAGTTCATCCTGTCTCGGCTGTCTTTCAGTATTCATTAGTATTGAAGTCATTTGGGGAGTAAATGAAGGGTAGAAATGCCCAGAAATTGAGATAATGCATAGAAAGGACCAGACTTCTGATGACTAACAAGAACAAACACAGCTTTATTCAGCTAAATTCACAGAAATTTGTTTCTTATTGCCAGGGATGAACTAAACAGGATGAATTGTGTGCGCAAGACCATAATAAATAAATACGGGCAATCAGGAGGAAATTCTGAATAATATATGAGAAGGTAGCAATACAATCCCAAATAGGTATTTATATGGACACCTCGCTAATCAAATAGCCTCTCTCAGAGGTCTGCTGCGAGCCATCACCTGTATTTAGCACCTTCCTCTGATAATAGGAAGCATTACAGTGCAGAAGCACAATGTCAACCCCAGCCTTGCGCCTCCTTCCTCAATTAAGGAGACAGATAGAACAAAACTGAAGAAAATGCTACTGAAGAAGTACTGCCACACGAGTACAGCCTGAAACGTGGGGCTGCACAGCACAGAGCCCCCACATTCCCATGGGACAGAGCATGAGGGTACCCCCAGCCTCCAGGGCTCATCCTGGCTTGGCTGTTCCTTGGTACCCATCTCCTCTTCCCATGCCCCTGCCCCAGCTGTGCTTGGCTGAGCCTCATAGGTGCTTGCAGGAGGCTGGTGCCAGCATGGCCCCCTCCCATCGGGGAGGCAGGAACAAACACTGAGCTTTCATCTTCTCCACAAACACTCCCAAATGCAAAAGCTTCCTCTCAGGAATAATTAGAGCCACTTTGGGCGGTGCTGGAGCATCCAAACACATTTTAGGTTACTTTTAGCATAAAGCAGTCACTTGATAAGAAGGGCTGAAGATCAAGGACATAATTTGCTGAGTTACTCAAGTAATCAGGAGGTGAATAGATCAGAAACAACCCTACAGCTGCATTGCAACCAGAGAAACAAGGAAAAGTAAAGCTTTCCAGTCTGGACTCCTGGAGAATCAAACATGAAGATGTGCAGGCAGAAATTTACCTGTGTCTACTCCCTGCACATCGTGTTCATTAGGTTTCCAAATAAGAGGACACTTCATCTCTTAGCCTCAGGGCCTGGTTTCTGTGATTTCCATTCGAAGTCTTGTTGACGTTGTGGGTTGTTCACGTGTAATGGCTTCACAAGGAGTTTCAGAGAGTAACTTACATTCCCAGCGAGCTCCCCACACCTCAGCATCAAAAACGATTTACAGAACTCAGTATTTAACAAACAAGTTTGAGATCTGCAGTAATTAAATTAGCGAGATAATTAGCATGATATTTAAGGTTAGCACTCGCAAGTAGGTTAATTATATCCTAGCCCAAATTCCTGTTTTCATTTCACTTGATGCATGTTGCAATAACAGTGAAAGTAAAGCCGCACTTGCAGAGGTGGCAGACAAGGCAGCATGATATCACCAATGGTATCAGAGACTAAATGTATGCTTCTGAGGGAATGTCTCTCCAACATACAGCCTTAGAATCATAGAACCATAGAATAGTTGGGGTTGTAAAGGACCTTAAGATCATACAGTTCCAACCCCTGCCATGGGCAGGGACACGTCACACTAGACCACATCACACAAGAACCTGTAGACCTTTATACTCTTCCTATCCCAGCAGCTGTCCATCCTTTAGGGTGATTTCCCTTCCATAACACTTCAGATCTGTATAAACAAATGTTTTCTACAGGGCTTGAGGGATTTCTTAGCTTCAACACTTCCTGTAGCTCTCTAATGTTAATTACAAAGGAGACAGCTTTGGATGCTTCATAAGGAATTCAGGCCACATGCCCAGATCCTACATACAAGACTGCAAACCCAAAAACAATGTATAGAGCTGATGTTCCCTCTGGTTGGACTTCCATGGGGTTCCTTCATGAAACTAAGAACAAAGCTTTTGCAATTAGCAGCAGGATGGTTGTAGAGAATCAGGCTCTTCATCAGGGACTGCAGCGATAGGACAAGGGGTGATGGGTTCAGACTGAAACAGGGCAAGTTCAGGTTAGATCTAAGGCAGAAGCTGTTCCCTGTGAGGGTGCTGAGGCGCTGGCACAGGGTGATGGCCCAGAGAAGCTGTGGCTGCCCCATCCCTGGCAGTGCTCAAGGCCAGGTTGGACACAGGGGCTTGGAGCACCCTGCTCCAGTGTCAGGTGTCCCTGCCCGTGGCAGGGGTTGGAGCTGGATGAGCTTTAGGGTCCCTTCCAACCCAAACCAGGCTGGGGTTCTATACAAGTATTGCAAGGAAGTTTTAAGCGGTTATTTAGCAGTTATTTGTGGCAATAGGTCACAGCATCCGGCTTCACTCAGAGCTCTTTTGCAAACCTGCCAAGCCGATATGACCACGGGCTCTGACAAACTGGGAAGCACAGCACAGTGCTCCCTGGCCTTTTGTTCAGCAGCAAGCTACTGCTGCTTGGTGTAAATGTGCTGAAGATTCCTGGTAGCAGAGCAAACACTTTTCAAAGCATCTGAACGCTGTTTCCTCTTCTGCCTGACAGAGCTCGTGCATTCATCATGTCCTCAGCACATCAGAGCCCAGGGCCAAACTTCCCAGACCCTGACACGAGGGGCTGATGGACTAAAACCCACAAATGGGGATGAGCTTCTATTTTTCAGCTTCTAAACCAAGGGAAGTTGAGACCTCAAATACTGCTGGACACGTTGGTGTTTTTCTATACAAATCTCATTTGGACAGCATGTGTCATCTGTAACCATCACGTCCAGCCCAGCTCCTTGTTCCTCTCAAATGTGGAGTGGTAAAGCTGTTGTTGGGAAAGGAAAACAGGCTCATCAGTCTCCAGGGAAGGAGGGAGGTCAGGATTGTAAGGGACAGCTGAATAAGATGCTTTGTGTCAAATTTGTCCTGCTACCGTTTTGCTGTGCTCCGGAATTCTTATCGCTGCCTAGAGAGGATGTGCTTTTATATACAGCCATGAGAGTAAAAATCAACCTTCTAAGCAAAAGGAGTCACCTTTTCAAGCAGAGCTCGCCACAACAACCGCCTTTCAGCCTGTGCAATGTGAGCAACTCGCAGCAAACTCGGTGGGAAAAGCTGCTTCCCGACCTTTGGAAGCCGCAGGATTTTGCCCACCTTTGGGTTGTGTTTGCTTGTTTGTTTCATTCGCCGCGTTACTGCCGGCGCGGGGCTGTTATTTGCTCAATTATTTGCTCGTTTTGACACAGCATTACAAAACGCCAGCTCGCTGATGCCTGCTGGCCCCTGCTGATAAGGAGCCTCACAAGAAAGGAGCCGGGGGAGAATCAGTCTCTGTCCCTTTGAAAAATTAGTTGAAGGGATTTCACATTTTTACTTCCCCAAAGAGACGCTGCAGCCATTTCTCTTCCCTTCTTATTTATTGTTCACACAACCACCGCATAAACATACGCTTTCCTACCCCACGTGCTGCCACAGACAGAACTCCCTCTCGTACCGTTTCCCAGCGCACAGAGTAGGGATGCTCTGGGCTGCGCTGTGTTTGCACAAGCGACTGCTGTGAGTAGACATGCAAGTGGAGCAAGTGATTTGAAAAGGCGGTGAGATACCCAACCAGTAATTGTGTGCACAATTACTATGATTACCCATGTAATCATGGTCATTGTGCTCCCAAATGATGCATGTGCTCTCCTAAAAATCCACTGCTGTATCACCGAAATTAACAGGAGCTTTGCTGTCAGTTTGAACTGATGGAGGACCAAGAGCGGTGTCTTGGAGCAGTAGTCTTAATGTGCCCAATTTTTGCATCCCAGATGCTACATTTTCAGAGCATATTGAAAGAGTAAAAGAGGGAGGGAGACATAGCTTCTTAGTGCACCTAGGTGTATATTCATTATTCATTCATTAATAAATTATCATTTTTAATAGGGTTCTGGATTCGAGTCAAACTCTACTGCCATTAGGAGAAAAGCAAGGCTCTGGATCAAGACTTCTTCCTTTCATGTTTCCAATTAGCTTGGGTTATACAGCTCTGGGTGCATTTTCTCATGGCAAAACCTTTGCCTTTAGGCTGCTTTGCCTTTCAAGAGTTAAACAGGATTTTGCAGAGAAGATGCTGTGTGATGCCGTGGGTTATGGTGAAACGTAGTATTCCACATCTCGTCTTTGTCCATGTTCTAACAATGTGCATTAACTGTCTTACTATTGTCTCTTTTTCAGAGTAGTTTACAGCCCTGTAGTTCCAGCTGTTTTATTCTAAAACTCTAAAACCCTATCACTAGGGAGTTCTGTGTAATTGCCCATAATATGCACCACATTATCCATTTCAGGAACTGTGCTGAAAGACAGCAGCAATAAGGGGTTTTCTAAAGGCAGTCTGGTTTACACTAATGGATCTAACAGGAAGGAAATGCAATTTGAAAGAAGCTGATGCATATGTTCTATTGTTGAATATAATGTTTGATTTAATTATTAACTGTCTGTGATGGAAAGTCAGAGCCTGCTCCGTTCTGCTTACACTTTGGTACGCTGCTCCCAGTAAAACCAGACAACATTCAGTCTGAGGATTCGAGAGTTCTTTGTAAAACACTGACATTTAATTGTGCTTTTATCAAATATCAGCTGAGGAACCTCAGCCGCATGCCTCATCCGTGCAGCCTGCCTTGCTTTTATCAAGCTAAACATGCAATATAGGAGCTGACTCTTCCCTTTTCCCCTTGTGTCAATCAGAAGATTCTCCAAGTTTAACTCTCTGGTGTGGTTATTTAAATACACATGTTCCAAATTGAGTTCATATTCACCGCTGCTCGTGACCTATCCACTTCTAGTTTCCTTTGCACTTCGCATCACATACATAGCGCTGCAGTCGATCTACTTCTGTATCCCTGACAAATCACACAAGGGACTCAAGTGGAGTTTTAGGAAGGAGTTAAAATGTGCTGGCATGGCTTTACCTATCCTTCTTTTATCAGGGAAGGGAGGATTTGGCAGCCAATTTCAGTCCAATTCTATAATTGGTGTTTTGTGCTGTCTAGTAAATTGTTGCATTGTGTTACAAAGGTCCCCAATTCCGTGTGCGGGCGTTAACATGGGGTAAGGAAGGAATTCATTATGAAGAACTCTTACCTGAAATTCCATTATCTTTTCCTCACCATGGCGACTCCGATCAAACTCATTCATGTGGCGTAATATGGAAAGGAATAGGTGCCGATGCTGCATTTTCAGGGGAGTTTAAAGGTAAAAATCACAGCTCTCCTGCATGATTCAGACAAAACCAGGAGTTTCACACCACTACTAAATAACATAACAGAGCAACATCATTTCAGTTTCGTGCTTTGTATCTGTCTGGTGAGATTATCATCTCTGACACTATCTTAAGCAGATGCAGCACTGGAGTTGAAATTAAGCAATAGTAACGATACTTGGAGTGCATCCAGCATGATCTTCATTGTTTGTGAGAGTAGCTTCCACAGCGCTATTTGATCTGTCCCTTCCCATCTTTTGTTAGACATACCTTTTCCCCATGTAGCGCACACAACATTAGCTCCATGGGGCACATCTCCCTTTGCAAACTCCAAAGGGATCAGCTACTTTTGTCAGGAGGGTTAACAGAAAGGAATGAAGTTCCCAGGAAACGCACCACCCCACCTCAAACACCAAACTGATTTAGACGGCTTAGGAAAAAAAGAGAGATCCCTTCCACCGCCTATTTGCATTGTTGGTGTCAGTCAGCAGGCTTCAGCCAAAGAGTATGAAAGAGCCGCTGCAACAAAATCCATCCTACATTTACCTGCAATCTGTTCCCTGGTGTGAGGAGCTGAGATTTCAGGCTTCTTAAAAGCCTCTAACATTTGGAATAGTTTGGTTTAGGAAAATCCTTAAAGCCAGAGCAAGCTACATCCAGACTGCGTTAGCCCGCGGCTCCCACCAGAGCAGGCTTCTCCTGGGTCAAGAGCATCATAAACCCAATCTTTCCTGGACCGTTTGCAGACTCCTGCTTCCAGCTTGCTAGAAACCAACGCCAAGGTGTGAGATCTCTTTTAAGATACTAAAAAACTTCAGGACAGGCATGAGCTGAGCTCAGCTCTCGTTTGGGCTGAAGCTCCCCTTAGTTTCACTGGTACTTCCAAAGAAAACTTTACTGAAGCCCTTTGCATAACTCCAGCGCATTGACAAAGAGATTGTTGGAGTGAAAAGCAAACCTGTCAGCTCGGAAAATAGCTTGGAGTGCTCATGTGCCATTCCCACTGCACGCTGAAATACCCAGCAAAATATAGCTCACACTGTGGAGTGCATCGGATACACATGTACAAGCAACCCTCTCCCTGCCTCCTCCTCCTGAGGACATGGTTAGAACTGAGCTGTGCTTTCTGACACTGGAGTAAGCTTCAAGGGAGTAGAGCACAAAAGATGTTTCTTCCCATAGCATACATAGGAGCTGCCTGTAGAGCTCAGTGTGAAAAGGCAATGGAGCTGGTGCAGGGCCTGGAGCCCAAGTGTGATGGGGAAGGGCTGAGGGACCGGAGGGGTTCAGTCTGGAGAAGAGAAGGCTCAGGGGGGACCTGATGGCTCCCTACAAGTGCCTGAGAGGAGGATGGAGCCAGGAGGGGCTGGGCTCTGCCCCCAAGGAACAAGGGATGGGACAAGAGGACCCGGGCTCAAGCTGCCCCAGGGCAGGTTTAGATGGAGCTGAGGAACAATTCCTGCCCCACAGGGTGCTCAGGCATTGGAACAGGCTGCCCAGGGCAGGGCTGCAGGCTCCTTGTTCACCCAGCGTGGAGACGAGGCCTCAGTGCCATGGGGCAGGGGTGGCCTTGGCATGGGGGTGGACTTGATAAGCTCATCCTCCTCTCCCAGCCATGCCAGAACCCATCTGCTCTGAGCATCCCTAGTAATGCTCAGTACAGTAAAAGCTGATGCGACCAGTCCATCCATCACTTCCTTTCTCTTCTTCTCAACGTGCAGTCCCCTGCTTTTTCTCCATCCTGAAGTACTACCCTGGGGTTGCTGGAGCAGGCACGTCCAAGAAGGACTGAAAAGCACGCAGTGGCTGCACAGAAGAGCAGTTGAAAGTGGTTCTGTGGAAATCATATTCATAGGAGGAAAGAACTGAACTCATGCAGGTGTTTCTCCATTTCTACCGTGACTCCTCTCAGCAGCAAACCAGGTGAGGTTGCTGAATGCTAATCAGGAAAAGAACATCTGAAATATGCATCTGCACACGAGCATCTGTGCAGAGCTTCTCCAAACCAGATCTCAAGTGCATCTTCCTCTTCCTGCGTGGGCCTCTTTTGTACTTTGTTGTGCCAAGAGGCTTGTTTTGTATAGGTGGAGAGACCCCGATCCACCAGCCATCAGGGAGTGCTATTAATATGCAACATCTTGAATGCATGAGCTGAATGACAAGCTGGCAGGGTTTGAGGCTGCATGGTCCAAGTTTATGTCTCTCCCCAAAGAGACGAAAAGCCCCTTCCCAAACTCTCTGCCAAACTGTGCAAGAGATGAGAGGAAGGAGAATGGGCAACCTATATCTCTGCTTCTCTATTCTCAGTATCTTCACACTGTCATTTCTGGCTACAGGAAATGTGAATGGCTGATTTCACATAGTTTGCTGCTGAACTTCGTGTTAAGCAGCTCATGATAACAGAGTTATGGAAAAGGTTTTTTTACCTTCAACTGCTTGTGGAAGAAATTGGAAATATTCATTAGACTTTTCATACATTGTCCTTTGGATTCATGGATCGTTCCCTCTCCTCCGTCTGAAGTGTCCCTACAGGAGTGAGTCAAATTAAGTGGCAGGCTGGACTCTGCTTGTGCAAATGAGGTGCACTTGCTGAGCCATTCACCTTGTTCCTCCTGTGTCCAATCTTGCTGGACTTTGTTATCATATCACATCACATCACATAACTGTGCTGTGCTTTGCTTGAGGGACCGGTGCCTTAAACATGGATCTTTGCCCTTCCCCAGCTGTTCAGCTTTGGGATGTGTTGGAAAAGACCTTTAAGATCATCAAGTCCAGCTGTTTGCCAAGGCCACCACTAACCCACATCACTAAGAGACAGACAAACACAGATGAGCCTGCGTGTGTCCACCTATTAGTGGCAATGTCTAATATACAAGAAGGACTGAAACAAGCCCAACACACACAGAGATCTTTCCTTGGTGCAGCCATTCCCACCCAGACCTGGCTTTCCATGTCTCCATGGCAGTGTGGAGTTAGGATCTGGTTTTGCTGTTTCGATCCCAACCAGCTGGGACATACCAAGCCATGAGTGTCAGACCAGCAGCTCCACAGCAGCCCCCTTGCTACAGCCTGATCAGCAAACGACCCCACAAAGCATCCTAAAGGGAGCAGCAAACTGGGCTTCTTCGGATACCAGCTGTTACCCTGGCATCACTGTGCATGCCTTTGTCATTCCCTGAATCCCTGCCCACTGCACAACTCTTGGAACGAGTTGAAATGACTTTCGGGATGTTTTCCTCTTGCCTTAAAGGACTCATCTGCTTTGTTTTTCCCTCAGTCACAGCAGAACACAGAAAATGGTCTACATGGAAAACAGAAATAATAGTTGCTATGTAAATTGGAGGTTGTGTCAGCCAAATTAATTTGTTAATTTAATGCCTAAAAATCATTTTGTATTCCACATTCCACAGAAAGACAGATTTACAATCTTTCTGATGGGAATGTATTTTCTCCATATTCGATCCATGTTTTAACTGCTCCAACCATTTTTCACCCTCCCACAAAGCACGTTCATTTCTAAATGAGGCTTATCAAACACGAGGGAAATTACATCTTTTACTCCTTATTCTGAGATTGAAGTCCTATCCCTTTCCTGGGAAGATTATGTGGTATCTTAGCATAAATTCCTTTCAATTCAGGTATCAGGGCCCATTGGGAAGATCAGACAAGTGCTGACAAAGGAGAAAAACTACTAGCCCCAGTGCATTGAGGAAACCCCAGTTAGAGTCTGTGGAGTAAGGTGGAACAAACACATATTTCTATAACGCCACAGGAAATACAACCTTGTACAAAGTTCTGTCATTCAAACGAGTTCAAATTTAGGTGATTTATTAAGAGTCCCATGAACCAGACAAGCTCTTCACAGGGTTGGTCATGCTCCTGTAGGAGGGGTGAGCAACAAACTCTCACTGATACTTCCAAGTTGGGAAATACCCATCTGAAGAAAGAAATCAAAGCTTTGGATGACACATTCAAGGGCTTCTCAGTGAGAGAGAGCTGCAATAATCTGAACTCAAATTCCTAGGTATTGAATAAACACCACAGCAGCACAGATGCTGGCGGCAGGAGCTTGGATCGCAACATCAAGCGTCCTTTATATGAGCACACTATGGTGTTGGCTAATTACAACACCTCTGTGTATTGCCAATATCACAGCATCCCAGACTCCTTTGGGTTGGAAGGGACCTCAAAGCTCATCCAGATCCAACCCCTGCCATGGGCAGGGACACCTCACACTGGAGCAGGGTGCTCCAAGCTCCTGTGTCCAACCTGGCCTTGAACACTGCCAGGGATGGGGCAGCCACAGCTTCCCTGGGCACCCTGTGCCAGCGCCTCAGCACCCTCACAGGGAAGAACNGGGATGGGGCAGCCACAGCTTCTCTGGGCCATCACCCTGTGCCAGCGCCTCAGCACCCTCACAGGGAACAGCTTCTGCCTTAGACCTAACCTGAACTTGCCCTGTTTCAGTCTGAACCCATCACCCCTTGTCCTGTCACTGCAGTCCCTGATGAAGAGCCTCTCTCCTGCATCCTTGGAGCCCCCTTCAGACAGTGGAAGCTGCTCTGAGGTCTCCACGCAGCTTCTCTTGTCCAGGCTCAACAGCCCCAATGTTCTCAGCCCTGGCTCCATACAGGAGCTGCTTCAGGCCCTGATCATCCTTGTGGCCTCCTCTGGACTTGCTCCAACAGCTCCATGTCCTTTTTATGTTGAGGACACCAGCACTGCACACAGTGCTGCAAGTGGGGTCTCACAAGAGCAGAGCAGAGGGGCAGAATCACCTCCCTTGTCTTGCTGCTCGCACTCCTGTTGATGCAGTCCCTGATATCCTTACAAACGTCCTGCTCTTTGTATGAGCCACAGTGGGTTCACACGTACCTCAGAGTTAAAACACAGCCTCCTTGACTCTCCTGTGGGGCAGAGGCTCCCAAAGGCTGCACACAGCCGCAGGCGAGGGGCTATTTTAATGACACCAGATAGACTCTATTTACCCAGCTGACGGTGTCCTCTGATGCCACGCGACAGTGGGGAATAACTCTTCCCTAAACTAACTGTCAGCAAGACAGATGTGGATTTCCTTAAATAATAGAGGTCTGAAAAGAAAAGGATATTGATTTAGGCTCTCCTGTCAATCACAGGAAAGAAGAACAGCCCAGCAGCTATAATATAAGGGGAGTTTGCAACAGAATGTGCTTTTGCTTCTAAAGACCAGCAGATAGAGTTGGTTTTCATGTTGATTGGATGCACTATAGGCTTCCAAAAGTTTCTTCTGCGATAAAGTATTTTGCTGGAGATAAGCAAGACTAAAAGCAGTTTTCCACTGGGCTAAAATAAAATGGTTCCATCAATAATATTGTTAGCACATTCAAAGACAAAGCAGGAAGAACCGAGCAATACGGGCTCGGTGGGCAACTGGTATCTCTTGCCTTGCGCAGCTCCCTCAGTCACTGTTGGCATCCTGAGGCATCCTGAGGATGCTAAGCTGGTGGGTTACTTGGTTGATTTGGGATGCTACTGGCACAAAAAGTCAGCAGCCTTCCACGGTTTTATCACAGAATCACACATCAACATTAAGGTTGAAGGGCCCTCTGGAGATGATCCAGTCCAACCCCCTGCCAAGGCAGGGCCACCCGGAGCAGGGCACACAGGAACGTGTCCTCATTAGGTTTCTCTCCAGCCTATCGAAGTCCTGCTGAATGGCAGCGCAGCTTCAGGTGTATCCCCAGCTTCATACCGTCAGCAAACGTGCTGAGGGTGCACAATGCTCCTTCATCCAATTCAAAACTGCAGTGGTTTGAATCGTCCTGTGCTCTCCCTCATTGCCAGCAGCAAGGATGCTGCCAGCCTCAGTCATGCTCCATCATGCTGCCTCCTCGAGCAACCTCCCTGACCACCCTAAAACAGGCAGTGAGGGCACTCACTGCCAGCCCTGCAGAAGGAAAAAGCAGCACAGGGCTGCACAGACAGACCCATGGTATAAAAGCCTATAGAGCCCCTATAAGAGGCCCTCAGTGCCATGGGTTAGTGGTTATCTTGGCAGTGCAGGGGAATGGTTGGACCCTATGATCTTAAAGGTCTTTTCCAACCGGGTTGATTCTGTGATCCTATGATTAAATAGAGTTTCAAAACCGAAACGATATTAACACCCACCAACCCCAGAAACATAAAGGTCCTTTAATAGGCCCATACCGCTCTTACCATAAGCTCCAAGCACTTTGAGAGAAAGTGACCTTTACAGCATTATTGTTTATGATCTCTCCATGTCTGCTGGTATAGGCACAAAGAGTATTCCAATTTATTTAAAAGGTTACATATCAAAACTGAATATGCAGTATAACTGTGTTATCACATCAGATAGCTTCTACACAGGAAATCCAATCCTTGGCATGTATGCCTTCTAGGCACTGGGGCTGGATTCCCTCACCACCAAACGTAGAGATGAAGAAGTAATATGTAATGAAATAAGTTATTCATCCTTCTTTTCTTGTTTGTAAATAGTCTATAAAACACTTACAAAACTCCCTAAATAATCCCTGGCTTTAAAGTACTCACAGATTTCTTCCAAGAAATAGCATTTTAGCTTGTAGAGTATTTGAAGGTGGGATTCGAGGCACTCGGCACCTTTGCAAGCAAAGACTGTTCATGCTGAATAATTTAGTTGTCTTGGTTTCAGAAACCCGATCTGATTTCTTTTCAACCTTCTCTAGAGCACCTTAAACATCATAAACAACCTCCTCCTCACCTACTGCTTGTTAGAGGCACTGGCTGTGTCCGCAGAAGGAGGATGACCCAGCACTACCTGCCCTCTAGCTGACTCTAATAACTAGGTGAGAAACCACTCCTCTGCTCTGAGGGAATACCTGTGCACTAGCATGTACTTCAGTTCTTTGCTCCCCAAGTAACCAAGTGACCTGAATCAGCCATAGGGTCTGGAGAAGGTAAAAGGTGAAATCCGGACACATTTGGTCCAGCAAAATAAGTGGTTAGACTCTTAGAATCATGGAATCAGTGGCATTGGAAAAGCCCTTTAAGCTTGTTCAGCCCAACCATTTCCAGCTCTGCCAAGGCCACCACTGCCCCATGGCACTGAGGCCTCATCTCCATGGTGTGTGAACACTTGCAGGGATGGTGACTGCAGCCCTATTTCTATCATTATCCTTAGTAGGAATATTCCTTCTAGCTCCAGGTCTTCCTGCAAGTAACAACATGCTCTAGATTAAGCTGAAATCCCATATACCATGAGAACTGTTTTAAACCAACACCTTAGTAGAGTTAGTGTGTCTTAAGTAAAGTTAGCTTCCTGTGTGAAAACACACATCACATTTCCGAATTCCAATGAGTTTTTGAGTTCCATTGCACATACACAGCTTTTTCTAACTATTAGCCATTGATTTCTATCACAATTCTTGTGTCTTAAATGGTTAAAGAAAAAACACACCCACTTTGTTAATTCTGCTTGGACATAGCCATTGAACTTGCCAGCAACAATCTCCTGTCAGGACAAATGAGGAGAAATTGGACCCTAACATTCACTTTCAGCTGAAGTACGATGTCCAATACACTGAAAATCAATATTCTTCAAGTAGAATCACAGAATAGTTTGGGTTGGAAAGGACCTTAAGATCATCCAGTTCCAACCCCCTGCCATAAGCAGGGACACCTCACACTAAACCATGGCACCCAAGGCTTCATCCAACCTGGCCTTGAACACTGCCAGGGATGGAGCACTCACAACCTCCCTGGCCAACCCATTCCAGTGCCTCAGCACCCTCACAGCAAAGAATTTCTTCCTTAGATCCAATCTAAACCTCTCCTGTTTCAGTTTGAACCCGTTACCCCTTGTCCTGTCACTGCAGTCCCTAATGAAGAGCCCCTCCCCAGCATCCCTANCACCCTCACAGCAAAGAATTTCTTCCGTAGATCCAATCTAAACCTCTCCTGTTTCAGTTTGAACCCGTTACTCCTTGTCCTGTCACTGCAGTCCCTAATGAAGAGTCCCTCCCCAGCATCCCTAGAGGCCCCCTTCAGATACTGGAAGCTGCTCTGAGGTCTCCAGGCAGCCTTCTCTTCCCCAGGCTGAACAGCCCCAACTCTCCCAGCCTATCTTCATATGGTAGATGCTCCAGTCCCTGCTCATCCTCATGGCCCTCCTCTGGAAAATGGAAATCTGTGTAGTTTCTTATTTCCTTATATCTTCTAGTTTGGTTCTGCTTCGTGATGAATTCTGCAGCTCACAAGGTAAATGTTCTCCAAAGCAAAAACTCTCCTAAGGTCTGTCAGATACGCAGTCCCATGGAATAGGTCCCAAATACCAGGCCCCACAGTGGGAAATCCAAATCTCACAATTAAATAGATCACTGAAAATGTATTTTCTGCAAAGTATCCAAAAGGTCTAATTGAAAATTTGCTTTGGCAAATAGACATGAAAGAGAATTTCAAGTCCTTGTATGCTCAGAGAGAGCAAGCTCACAAAGCGCCATAGACACGATCAATTTGGAGCTTATTTCTGAATTGAAATGAATATTCATAGACAGTTTTGACTATTTCTTTAACTTCGCTACAGACTCATCAGTGCTCATTTGCACCTAGTTTTTATTAGTGCAAATCAGGATTAAAAACATGGAAATCAAAAGTTAAGCATGTCTGAGAAGTGCTGAAAGAAGAAGAGAATCCAGCCGGATCCTTTCTTCACTTCAGAATGGAATAAATTCAGCTCCCTTTTTTATTAGGATTTGAGACTAATTTGTGATCTTTTGAAGTTATTGTTCTGCCATCAGCTCCAGCTATTTATATGCTGTGATACTAAACATTCCTTTACATAATGGTGTCTCTTCCTCCCAATCCCTTAAAAAGCATTCATCTGCAAGACTCTTTTTTTCCCCTCATTTCCTTGGATTCAGTTGAAATGAAGTTTATCAAACTCTCATGAAATGATCTATTTCAGGCTGGTTGATGCTCGAAAGTTGAATATTAAAGATGCTCTCAGTTGTGAAAAGCTTTACACAATCAAGAGAAGGGAGGAAGATGTTTGAGACAACAAATTTAAACAGTGGACGGTCAATGAGTTATTGAAGCATATTCCTAAAGAGCAGCAATAGTCACACTTAGTTAGATTGTTGATATGCTTCAAGGTCTCATGTGAATGAAGAACTCATGGGATATGATAATCCAGCAAAAATCCCATTGTTTGGAAAAGCGTTAGCCCCAGAACTTTCTTTTCTTCACATCTTGTGATCTATTCTTTCTCCGTTCGAAGCTGCATGCAGCAGCTCCTCATTTGATTTGCCTCCAAATTCCTCTGGAAATTCTAGGATGACCCCTGAAGCTGTTTGGAAAGATGGGACTGGATTAAAGGTCACATTTTCAAAGATATTCAAGGTGATTTAGAAGCATAAAGGTCTATTGACCTATAGGATTAAAAATACCTTAGTCACTTTGCAAAAGGGCATAAACCTGGGGCTACTTGGCTCTTTCAACCATCTCCCTACTGTTACTTCGTCAACACACACTGAGTTGCATCACAAAAGCTAACAAAGACAATCACATTACAGCTAATCAAGTTTGTGCACTATGATGCCAAAAAGCCACTGGTGAGCCTGACATCCATCATTCTTGAAGAGCGACCTATTTGTTCTTCATCATTTCCCCTGGGAAGCTGAAGGGATATAGAACAGCATCTTCTTAACATTATACCCTCCAATACCACAGCACCTTCTAGAAGTTATAACTGCATCATTCCCAGTTAGCGTTTGCATTTATATGGAGCCAGTTGCTTTTTTACAAAAGAATTTGCTGGAAAATATTGGCACAAATAGGCAAGCTAAAAAAAAATCCAAAACAGAGAAGAAAGGGGCTTCACTCCTCCTCCTTTTTCTGTTTTTGAACCATTTTTCTTAGATTATCCTAACATCTAAAATCAATATTCTTCTCCCTACTTATTTTCCTCAGTACCCAGCTTCTGGGCATGTTTTATACAAGGCAAAAGGAAAGGTTTGGCTTTGAAGTCACAGCAAACTCAGTGGCCAAGTGCATCAGGAATTCACGGAAACACACATGAAGGCAGGGAGCAGAGAATTGGTACAGATCAGAGAAAGTACACAGGCTGCTGCATCAGTTCGGCTTCATTTATTAAAAGGAATTGACAAGATACTCTGTAGTGAAGGCCCTGCTATATTACTTACAGAGCACCAGGTCAAACTTTATGAGAAATCTCTGGTGCTGCCTTTCGGGGATGCAAAGGTCTTTCCTCAGGTGGACCATTTCGTTCCCTTGAGATAAGGCATCCTGATTCCACCCAGCCTGATCACCCTTCACCTGTCTTTCTTAGATCACATTCATCCTTGTTGCAATAATCACTGATTATCTACAGTTCTGAAAAGACAATCAAAACACGCCATTTCCTTAAATCCCCTCCTATTAGTAGACTATGGAGACGTGCATATACCTCCTATGTTAAGCGATTAGCTAAGGGAGGATTGATTCCTCCCTTGGTGGAGGAAACTGGTTTAACACAGCTTTTAATTCAGACCACAAAATCCTGTGCTATTCTCTCCTATTCAGTATAAATAATATTCATCCTTGTCCTCTTTGCTTCCTCATTTGCCCCACAGTCATTTACTCAACTATGGGGCTGTGAAGATTGCAGGAGCTGTTAGTCTACACGAAGACACTGTTATATTCACACCAAAATATGATATGCAAATACCCCATTGTAATTCATCTGTTTCTGTAGGCTAATTTGTATTTTAATGGGTTTGGTCATTGGGAATTGAAGTACTTTAGCTTCAGAAATAGAGCTCGTGGAAAACCTTTTCCTGAAATACGGAATCTTCAAGCGGGTTTTCAACCAGCTCAGATCATTGTTGAGAACCTTTATTTAGTGAGCCAGCACTTCAATAAATAAGACAGAGATATGACTTTTGTATAATAACCCATCATTTTGTATATGAGATATAGGGACAGCAGAGAAAGCCCTGCACCACTGGGATAGTCAGACAAGCTATTTCTGAGGTATAATACAGTCATAAACCATGGTTTGAATATTATACGAAAATGATTTTTTCAGAAGAAAATTTAAATCCATTTAAAAGATGCCATCAAGAATAGACAGACAAGTTCTGGTCATCACTGGGCAACAAGAGTTGTGAGTGGCTCCTATGTCAGACAGCTGACGGAACAGAGTGACGGGAACACTCACAATGTTACAGTGGTGGGTGTCCCAGCCTGGCATCACCAGAGAAAAGAAGGCTCAGGGGAGACCTTATCACAGTATTCCAGTATTTAAAGGGGGGCTACAAAGAAGATGTAGACTCCCTTTTTAGAGGGAGTCCCATGGAAAAGATGAGGGGTGATCAGCCCAAGTTACTCCTGGCGAGATTCTGGTTGGACACTGGAGGAAAACATTTCCCAGTGAGAACAATCAGCCATTGGAATGATCTCCTCAGGGAAGTGGAGGATTCACCCACACTGGACTCTTAAGATTTGGCTGGACAGGATGCTGCCCATCTAGGCTGGGTCTTGCTTTGCCTAGAAAGGTTGGACCAGATGATGCTTGATGCCCCTTCCTACCTGGGATTCCAGGTTTTTATGACATTCCTTTGGGAAAGGATGTAATCCTTGTCCGTGCTGGGTGTGGCATCAGCTAGCCAGTGCCTTCTGAAGTCACACAGAAGCTTGAAGACATTGATTTTCCCTACCAAAAAGCACTGAATTAGATTTCTGTGTAAACTGGATTTAGTCTGACATGTGCAGAAGCTGGATATCCTCCACTGGCAACACTCACTATAGGAAACCTGAGCTTTTAAAGACACACACCAGACATCTTGGAGCTCTCGTTCATCAGCTGGGGATTGCGGAGCTCGCTGCTGCTGGAAAGCCTGCACTGTCATGGTCAAGCTAGAGTGGTGCGTGGTGGCAGTCGTTGGCTCTTTAAATAGATCATTTCAGTTTGGATGGGAAGAACATGCAGATTCCAGATCACAGTCTGGGAGGATGGGGAAAGAGACTAAGAGCGCTATCGCTAACAAATCTCACGTGCTGAAAACAAGGGCAGTAGAACTCCTGACGACAGATCATTACTGTCGTCATGCTTGAGAGTTTGAGTTGAGGGTTTGAGAGAACATCGATTTAAGAGGCGCAATCAGATCCGTTTATTGCAAGGACCAGGGGAAAAAAAATATGGAAACAGTGAAAGTAAATACGAATATATCCTTTGCTATATTTCAAACCAGTAGCATAGCTTTACCCAATTAGAGTGAAATCCATCTTATAAGAAATATCTAATTAGATATGGTAAACTTATTTTCTTTTAAAAGAAAGACATTGATGACTCCTAATTATACACATACATGTTCTCTAAGTAAATTAGTTATTGTCTAAGCCATGATGCCGAACATGGCCTTATACAACAGTGTCATCTAGTGGTCAGCGGCCACACTCTGCCTTAGCTGGGAGGGAGATGGTCCAAGGGAGAAGTAATAACCGCCGGGTCTGTTGGTTGCCTGTTTAACGGATTGCATTATCCCACATAACAAAACACTTCACGGTTCATGATGTCCGTGTTAATGACGAGCATTTCAGCACGCGAGCAGAAGGCATGAACGGAATGATACATGGACACTGAGGGAAGAAAGGGAAAGCCCAATGGACACTGAGAGAAGAAAGGGAAAGTCCAATAGGCTGTGCCAGGGGTGCTTTCTGCTATGTTAGCACCAGTGCTACGTTTAATTTCTTTCTTTGCCTCCAGATTTGTTCCCTGTAGTGCTTTTGGTCCAGATTTATAGTTTAAGTTGGGGGATGTTTTGCTGTCGACTGTGCACAGTGCTGATGGGTCCACAGCCTCACCTCGCCGTCAACAAACAGGTAACAGCAACCCTGCACGACTGAAGTGATTTAGATCAGTTCATGCATTCAGGTCTGCAGTCCCCCTCATGGAGCTGTTCTGCTGTCTTGTATTCCAGAAAGCTGGCTAATACTTTGCTTCCTATCAGACAGCTAACAGCTCTGGGTGAGAGTATAGGGAGCTTGTGCTGCCTGTGAATGTGACACTAGGGACAAAGCTCTCAGGGGAATAAATAATTACATCTTACAGGCCTGCATCCTGGAAGCATTCATAATTAATGGGAAACAGAAAAATCCTGATGTGATGACAACATGCCCTAAAAGCTCTGCATCACCGTGGCCCTGAATGACCTGCCATCAGCTGAGCCCTCTACCAGGATATCGTATTATATGGAAAAGAAGAAGTTTGCATTCTGGAACTAGGTGGAAGTTCTGGGTGACAGCATTGTGAGTGTACAGTCTTGACAGAGACACCTACCACAGGCTCCAGTGAAAGCCATCTTTTAGAAAGTGTGTGCCTCTGAGATCCAACACTGATCAGAACAGCCAACCCAGACAGTATTTCTCCGCTCCTCACTAAACAGGCTCCTTCTCCTCCCAGAAAAGCCCTGTGGCCCAACACCAGCAATCCTGACAAAGCCAGCATTCCAAACTGTCAGACTGGCGAGCCATGACCTTTGAGATAACCAAATACAATCCAGATTCCAGCCCAAATCACAGGAGTGCAGTAATTTTCCAAGAATTTACTCATTCAAACTTATCCCTGGAAGGCTCGAGCCTTATTTCTTGACAAATAAAGCCCACAATTAGGATCATTAGAAGACTGGATTTTATTCAGAATAGGTCTTTTTGAGCATGTGCTACAATAATTTCACAACACATTATGCACAGGTCTTCTGCATCTAGCAATTACAACCGGTATTGTCTTATATTCCCCTTAATAGGCTTCTTCAGAGAGAAGAAAGAAATGAAGGGCTGGATTTGATGCACCAACCCTGATCTCTAACCAGCATGGGGCTTTCCCTACTCCCTGCTGCTGGGTCCCACTTACCCAGCTTTTTCCCTCAATCCAGCACGCCTGAGCAGGGCTGCACTAAGTCAGCATTCTTCCACCGGATTGTTCCTGTGATCAATAGAGAAAGGACAATGATTTATTTATAAAGCAGCAATGCAGCACTGCAAGCATTAGTTCTCTTCTGGAAATGTTTCCCATTTGAAGCATTTCCTACAGGAAAGAATGCACAATAAACTTCAGCAGGAATTGCAGCCTTTTGTTAACTTTACCCCTTCATTCTTTTTCCTGTGTGGGTTTTTTTACTTAAAGCTTGATGTATATTAATTTAGCAAGGAATAGGTAACAGCCACATCAATTTTCTCCCAGTGAGATGTATTGGTAGAAAACAACTTTTTAACTAGAAACAGAAATGACTGATTTATTGGCTATTATGAGCTATTCTGGTTATATTATACATAGAACATAGAGTTGATCTATATAAATAACATAGGCAAGGTTTGTGTTTTAGCTATGCTTCAACTAACATAGGCAGTATTGTTGAACGCAGGAGGTCCAGGTCACAGTATAGGACACTAGAAATTGCAATTTTGCATAGGAAACGGAATCTATGTCTCCAAGATCCTTATTACGTTGATTATTACAGTTAGGAGAAATAGCATTCAGTGTTATTATGGCAATTGGAGAACTAAAACCGCATCTGTAAAAAATGCAGCTGGCTACAATCTGGGCATACACTCAGTGTTCCACAAGAAGTAAATGGGGTAGAAAGTGTGTTTTACACCTTCCAAAAGAGATGATATTTCCCCTCTTTTGGGTTGCATGTTTCTTCCTAATCATCATTTTGCAATATAATGTCAGAACGAAGCACAAAAGGGATTTTTTTTTTCCCCCAACAATTGGAATTGCCATGGCAACACCCCAGATCTCAGATAAAGTTTGGTCCTGTACCGATAGTCACATTAGCATTTGTTTTTGTGCTAAGCACAGCACTGCATGCGAAAAGCACTTTGGTCTCTCTAGCTAAATATAAGAAGGTGTCATTTGATTATTTCAGGAATGGGAACGATAGGAATTTGATAGCTCCATCGGCAGCTTCATCTGCAAAACCACATCTTTTCGATAGGACACAAATCATCACCAGACAATTAGGCACAATAATTAGCTGCCAATATTAAGAGCAGTTGCTTGCACCTCTAGTCTCAATTATGCTGAATTTTAATAACTGTCCACCATCCCTTTCCCATCAGCTTTTAAGTGTTCCAACCATGTTAATTTTCAGTCTTTGTATTCAAACCACACACATGTGTATATATATATATATATATATATATATATATATAAAGGGATGGCATTAAGGGATGCCTTTGAGCTACTAAAGAATCAAAGGAGACCATTGTTCCTAGACATATTTATGGGGAGAATTTCCTTACACTAATGTAAAGAATCAGATGAATTTAAACACAGATTTTTTTTTCCTGACACTCCAAAATCCTCTCCAAAATACAGGAAAACCAACCCCCTTTCCATTACAAATATTCTACTCTGTCCTATCTACATATCTATACACATAAAGGTATTTCGGATGTGTTCAGGAGGTTTTTATCCCGCAACACTACTCTGTAGGCTTGTAGAACAACCTCCCAGAAACAAAATACAGATGGAGAATACATGACCACTCGAGCTGAAAGCTGATTCCTCCCCAAGCAGAAAACAAACCCAGAATATACTTTCTATCAAAGCAGCATATGGCTCAGATTTCAATCACTGATTTTCTCAACTAGTGCAGAGACAAAGGCTTTGTTTTCTCAAACACCAGGCTGGAAATATCTTCAAGACCTGTTCCCAACTAAACTGCTTGACAAACAAGAGTGTCAAAGTGCTTACTATGAGTTTCAACAGTTCTTAGGGAAGAAGAAATAGTAAAAAATACGAAACGGGACTGAAACTGTATTGCAAAAATAAGATCTTTCAGAAAGATTTGATTATCCATTACTGGGCAAATGTCTGGCACTATGCAAACAAAACAATTCAAATACATGGTGGTGGTATACTCAAGGAGGTACCACATACTCTGTAAAGAATGCAATAGGAATATAATAGGCAGTGTTTCCAGCTGGAGACTGGGTAACTCAAGACCTGTGCTTCCCTTTCTCTTTAAGGGACAGATAGTTAAACAGCACTGACTAGAAAAGGATCTTCCAGAAGCCTGACATTAAACAAGACAGTCATGGCTGTCACTGGAAAGATCATAGAATCCTAGAATCCCAGCCTGGTTTCGGTTGGAAGGGACCCTAAAGCTCATCCAGTTCCAACTCCCTGCCATAGGAGTTCCACTTCAACCTGGCCTTGAACACTGCCAGGGATGGGGCAGCCACCGCTTCTCTGGGCACCCTGTGCCAGCGCCTCAGCACCCTCATAAGGAAGATCTTCTGCCTTAGATCTAACCTGAACTTCTTCTCTTTAGATCTTAAATTCTAACTTTTTAAGAGTATCCAGGGTCCACCTGACATACTGTTGATATTACAGGTACAACTTCATGGGTCCAGGATGACACACAGGTCCTCAAATGAGAAAAGTGACAAGCTGCAAACAGTATTAAAGGGCAGAATAAGCTAATGACTAAACCCAAACCCACAAATATCTGAAAACAAAAGCAAAGCACAGGGCTAGATGCTGTTAGTTGCTGCAGGGCTCAGTTTCCAAGCACCCAGCAATACTTTAAGTCCTTATTTACTTGCCCCAAGAGGTGTGCATGGCTCTTTACTGGAAATCTTGATGTCTTGATACACAGGGGTCCTTCCTTAGACACACAAGTATTTTGGGTCAGGGGAGGAATCCTGACAGAGTTTTGAGGTCAAGAGCCTTGAGAAGTCCAAAGCTCTTGCCAGATAAATCCACCATGTCACAGAATCACACACTTTCAGACTGGTTTGGGTTGGAAGGGACCTTAAAGCTCATTCAGTTCTAACCCCTGCCACAGGCAGGGACACCTCACACTGGAGCACTTAGAACCAGTTTACTGGTGGATACCCTGGAAGAGAAGGGAATTACTTGCTATAGTTCTTTTTTCTTTATCCTCTAGATTTCTATGCTGCAGAACAGCAACCTGCCCTAGTGGAAGGTATCCCTGCCCATTGCAGGGGGTTGCAACTGGATGATGTTAAGGTCCTTTCCTTTCCAAACCATTCCATGATTCTCTGGGAAATAACTGGCAGCTTCTCGAAGACATCTGATTACCTTGAATCTGCTTTTCCAGATGTCACACTGTTGGGTATTAATCATTATTCCCTGGGATGCAAGGCAATAAGTGAGTTGAGTGATGAAGACTCAGTACTTTGGAGATTGTAAACCAAACCAGAAAACTGGGAAGGACCTGGGAAGAAAAGACAGGCAGCAGTGAGTGTCTGGGAGATTTTATACCTTTCCTTGCTGCCCTAGAGTTTCTCTAGTAGCTCTTCTTTGAAGGGAATAATATGTACGTAGCTGTGTCACTGGCAGCCCTATCTGCAACCATGCAGTTGTGATTTTATTATGCAGTGTTGTGTTTTAAGGGCCATTTGGAAGCATTGCTGAAATATCTCAGTGAACATTACGATGACTTCTGTACCAGTAACTAAAGCTGTAGTCCCCAGGAAGTGCCATTTATTTCAGTGGAGCACAGCTGCACTAGAGGAAAAAAGCCTGGGGCATCCGCAAGAAGCAATAGGGAAGCAGAGGGAATCAGCAGCTTCTGTCTGATTTGAAAGAAGAAACGTCTCTTTTAAAGCATTTATTTGCAAACCCCTTGCACAATTATAGGTATTTCTAGAGGAGCCTCCCGTTTGTTTTAGTTCTGATTTATTTGGCCTTCAGGTGTTTTGGTGATTTTGCTAACCTTTCCCTTTGCAAACAAACCTACTCCGTGCAAAGAAGTCTAGCGGGTCTTTTTTTAGTATCCGAGATGCCCACACACGGAGGTTACACATTGAAAAACATATGCCCCTTTTCAACTTGTGCTTGTGCTCTAATGGAGGAAAAGCAGCAAGTCCCTGAAATGTCTTTCTTCCTATGTAAAAACTGGGGGGTTCGTTTGGTTTCCATTTTAGACAAACACAGCTGAAATGACAACTGGGAACAGCAGTTTCTGAAAAGAAGCCATTGGTAAAACTATTGCTGCAGGGAAGCACAGAAAGCATAAAAATAAAATCCAAGCCAATTCCAAACCCCTCACCTTTTGTTTTTTCTTTCCCCCTAAAAATGAGGATTCCATTTCTGATGACTCCAAATGTAGGAGGCTGGTCCGGGAATTTGCTTCTCCTGCTGTCAAAGTTGTGCATTGTGATCTGGAACAGGTCACTTAATCTCTATCTGCTGTTTTTCTTCTTCCTTCCTTAGCTGTCTAATTTATACAGTGAAATATCAGGACAGACTATAGCACTCTGCTGCCAATACAGCACATAGAAAAATGAGGCATGATCTTTTAAATACAGTATTCATTATAATACTGGCATTAGAAATGCTTTGCTCTTTTACAATGTAAATGAGAACATCTCGGCTATGGAGGTTACACATACACATGTCACAGAAGCACATTTAAGGACAAGCAAATCTATGAGAAAAGCAGAAGAATCTGGCTGATGAGCAAATTTCATGGGGTAAAAAGCTGATCATGAAGGACACTGTCTGCACAGTGCATAATACAGGAGATGGCATATTCATTTACGTGTCTCACTGTATGCAGTTTCAGTAATTAGAAAAGAAATATGATGCTAAAGTTGCCATAAATAACAGAAGTAATCAAGATGCCTTTTGCTCTTGTGTGGTTTTGGAGGTTTTTTCCTTTATGTTTGACTTACAATTCTCTTATTTCCTTTGTGTGATCTCAAGAGATTAAAGTCCAAACTACCCAGCTACATCACTGGCAAAACAAGTCATTATGACATGCTCAATTTTTAGAGTCATTAGCTATCTGCAGGCATCGTCTTAAGCAGTGGAGTTAAAAAACCTAAAGAGAAAAAGACAGGATCTATGAGAGTAAAAAGCTTTTGTGGGTGTTGATGGAAGTATATGGAAGAAACCAGCAAGAACAGCAGATAATGGAAGATTGCTAGTGCAGGTAGTGGGCTTATCTAGATGACAAATTGATGAAGAATGAGGAGGAAAACTATGTTGATTTAATGCTGGCAATTTGAAGCATAGGCTGCACAGCTGTTTCAGACAGAAATACCAAGATAAATTCAGAAGCAACCCCTGCTCTGACAGATTAATAAAATACCAAGAATTATTTGAGCTTCTTAGAGGAAGGGATCACTAAAGAGCCCTTCAAATACCCAAGATACTGCACGTAAGAATAAAAGAAGAGCTCACCCAGCCCTTGCCTGCCTGTTATCATGAATATTCTTTAAACTGTTAGCCAAGCTCTTCTAAAAGGCATGAAAAAAATACATATTAGAAGTAAAATGGAAAGAATAAAGTTAACACCTTCTGCCTTAGATCTAACCTGAACTCCCCCTGTTTCAGTCTGAACCCATCACCCCTTGTCCTGTCGCTGCAGTCCCTGATGAAGAGCCCCTCTCCAGCACCCTTGTAGCCCCCTTCAGACACTGGAAGCTGTTCTGAGGTCTCCACGCAGCTTCTCTTGTCCAGGCTCAACAGCCCCAATGTTCTCAGCCTGGCTCCATATGGGAGCTGCTTCAGGCCCTGCTCATCCTCGTGGCCTCCTCTGGACTTGCTCCAGCAGCTCCATGTTCTTCTGATGTAGAGGACACCAGCACTGCACACAGTGCTGCAAGTGAGGTCCTTACACTCGTTACTCACACTACTGTCGTTTATCCTGGTAAATGGGAAATCCAAGCTTTTTTACACTTCCAAAAGAAGACAAACTGACTCCAGGTAAATATTTTCACCTCTGCTTTAAACATGCCTGTGCATGCTGAGCCTCCCATTCCCTCACCAAATAGGAAAGCCCACAGTTCCTTGGTTCTGCCAGCTGTTTACTATGGGGTCTGAATGCTCACTGCTGACTGTGCCGTTCTACTCAGTCATTGTACAGCACACTCTAGCACATTTTACTCAGCAGCCAGCCATGCTTTTAGCCTGGAATTATGAGAGAAAGTTTGATTTAGCAGCATTTTTGCCCAGTTGCAGACAATCCAGCCCTCTTGGAAAGGCTGCACCACTGCATAAGCAGCTTTTCGCTGCTCTGCTCCAGAGCCCTTTGGCAAAATAACAGGGATTACTTTGCAGACCTAAAAGATCAGAGCTGAGAGCCTGTTCTTCGCTGGGAGAGAAGCTTGCGATGGAAGAATCCTTAGGCAGTGGTGAGACCATATGAAAACGTATCAAGTCTGCCAAGAAATACCAATGGTGTGGAGTAATTCTACCAGAGATGACACAACTGCCCCTCTAATGATATGAGCCCATTTAAGGAGTGTATCTGAACTACATTCCTACAAAAGATGCCAGGCATTCCCAATAATTTCTTATTTAATACTGGGAAAACTTCAAGATGAAACAATCTCCTCTGAGCAACTTCTAAAGCCAGGTTTTGCTTTAATTTATCAGCATTGCCTAAACTTATTATTCATTGCACAGCCCTCTTCCAGCACTACCTGGAACAGTATAAGCACTCTAAGCACTAATTTAATACTAAGATGGCCTACGTTGTAAAACTGCCCACCACCTCCTTGTCTCAGTTCTGGGAAGAACTGCTCAAACCTCAGTCCCACAGACAGTCCCAAAGGGTGGGGAACAGCAGAGGATACGAAATGTAAGTGACTTGCCCTTGATATCTGGGTTGAATCTCTTTTTCTTGCAGTCCCTGTAGATGCAGTACAGAAAATATGGTATTTGGAATGCTTTTTGGTCAGGCTGCTGGTTGGTTCTGGTGGTCAAGAAGGAAACTCCTTTATGAAGGAACCTATCAGGAAAGGCCTGTTGTGATTTCTCACCTCATTTGCAGCACCATTGCTTATATACAGTTTGAAAATCAATTTAAGTTGCAAATTACATCTTAATTAATGCTTAGTGCTAAGAGGTATAAAGCACTTGCCTTCCAGGACCAAACTTGACATTCATCTAGGGGACTTCATCCTTATGGGAAAACCTTTGTAGACTCAAGTGTGTCCTTCACACTCTCACAAGCTTGTCTCTTCCTGGGCATGAAACTTGACCGCCATCCTTCACTAACTGCTTGTGTACCAGTTGCAATGAGCTTGACTTTAAAGCCTGTGCGCTCATTCCTATGAGGTAACCTCCATTATCCACCACGGTCAGCAGCAGCATTTCCTGAAGAGAGAATTAAGGATTTTCTTCTTTTTAGGGTCACACATTTAATCTCTGAGCAGTGACCCCGTACTCTTCTTCATGGTTTGTTTCTGAAACTGCTTGCTTCAGGCTGGGTAATTTTATCATGTTTAATATCCAGTGCAATGTCTAACTCTGCTTGACTTTCGTTCAGTTCACCTTAGTCCTGTGCTTCTTTACCTCTTTTGCATAGATTTCTTGGCCTGTCAGTCCTTTCCTCATTTATTTCTAACAATGTGTCCTTTCCTCCAGTTAGGTTTTCCACTACAATGCTTCCTTCTTTGTTCTGGATATTAACTCCAGATAGTTTGCTACCTTTTGAGTAAGAAAGTTCCAGACCTTCTCCACATTTGAGTTTCTGAGCTGCTGCAGTAGACTGATTTAATCATTCACACCTGTAGAGTCTCGAGCTTTGAAAGCCTCACTTACATACCTATTAGTTTTAACCCTGTCATTTAATGTTATCTGAATCACACATCAGAAGTTCTTTAATCATGACTTAAACGAAACCTTAAAATCGGTCTCTTATCGATGAAGGGAAACACTGGCAGCTCTTACCAGCAGAAATAAGCAGTATTACTAGCGTTTGTTCTCCAAGTTCTACTGAAGAAGTTAAGTTCTTCCATATGTGGGGCTGCCCACCCGTATGGTCACAACTTCTGGGAGTACTTAAAGCTTTAACCATGCACAAAACGTCACAACACAAAATGCTTTAAAAAGATGCCCTTTAGTAGCCAAACCCAACCCAACAATACCTTAATAGCGTTTTTCTAATCATCAACCCCTGATTATGAAGTGCAAACAACATAGCTACAACTACTGCTGCTTCTTATTTTAACCTGCCTCATCAATTCACATGCAGTTCTCTTTTTTGATGACCACATCCCATCCCATATGTTTTTACACTGTGTTCTTGTAATCCTTCTGAAATCCCACATTTTGCCGGTACAGCTCAGTTTATGTGAATACAAACATTTCAATCACTGTTCCCTGAAATTCAGTTTTTACCCAGATGAATCAAAATCCTTCTGCTGATTAAAGCACCTAACTACACTCCAGAAGAACTGCTCCAGCCTGTTGCTTTTCCCTCTGGCTGCTGCAATTCCCTTGACAAACCCATCCCAGTGGATGCAAGTGGGGTCTTAACCAGAGCAGACAAAGTCATCTTGACATAAAGTCTTGAAATTCGAATTGTTTCTTCTGCTGTTCTTGTCTAGAATTTGGCAACGGTTCTTCTTAGCATTTGGAGATAAATACTTCTCTGTTTTGAAGACAAAGAGTCTCCAAAACTGTACATGGTGCAAACACATCATGCTAAGAGGACATCGAATTTGGGCTACAAAATAAATGAAGTCTACTCTCCTGTGTGCTTGTGCCACACCTCACTCACACATTCATAGAATCACAGAATAGTTCGGGTTGGAAAGGACCTTAAGATCATCCAGTCCCAACCCCCCTGCCATAAGCAGGGACACCTCACACTAAACCATGGCACCCAAGGCTTCATCCAACCTGGCCTTGAACACTGCCAGGGATGGAGCACTCACAACCTCCCTGGCCAACCCGTTCCAGCATCTCACCACCCTCACTAAACAGCATTCTCATTAGATACACCAGATGTCTTAGCTAATCCTAAGCAAGATATGCAGCGGTGGCAGAACAGGCAGTAGCTGGTTCATTGCATTTCATCGGGTCTAGGCACAGGGAAACAAACACCTCCAACACTTTACTTGTCAAGTAGTAGCAACTGATATTTTTAAAGCATAAAGATATGTGGTGTGGGGTTATATATAAAATAAGGGGATATTAATAGAACAGCTGTCTACTCCATTATCAGTTTCATATGTATGTACGCTATCAGTTTGCTAAGAAGCTTTGCCTAAGTAAGGGGTAGGAGATCAAGCCAAAATGTAAAAACTCTTCTTTCATGTAGAAAACAATATCAGCTCTTGTTTTTGGTACAGGAGGCATCCTTTTAATGGTGTTGAAACTATTTTGAGCTGTTTAATCAATTTTGTAGCAAATACTGCATGGAGAAGAAGAATCTTCTGTTGGACCAACTGCCGAGTTTTCACACAAGGGCTTTCCCACATGTTAATATTTGATAACGAAACTATCCTAAAATGCTGTAAACACAGCTGTTTCCATCCTAGGATCGATGTCTACTATGCTGGGCAAAGCTCAGCACTCACAAATTTCCCTAATATTACCCCTTTGTATTTTCTACTTATTCATAAGCCTGCTTCTCTGGCTAATCGCATTGTGTGATAGCACACTTATGTGTCTCAGCAGTTTCCAGGTTTCTAAACCAACCTCCACTCCTAACTGACATGCATCATTTGTTTGCAAGGACTTAACAACAGGTCTTCATAAACTGGGCCTGATAGGCTGCAAAAGAAATCAGTTACAGTCTGTGTAAATGGCAAGAAAGGGATCCATGAAGCAAATTCAGAGTTAACACCTGAAGACACCACCAGGCCCTGTGGATTCCCTTCCAACATCAGCAGACTCTCACTGTTTGCTTAACCCGGATATTGATTGCAGTTAGACTGCTGGCTCGCTTCTTCAGCTGCGATTCTCAGGTTGGCAGCTCCACATACATCATTCAAATTCCTCTCTGCAGCCATGTTGTTTACGTTCTTTTCTCTGGGTCATAATCCATTCTCCATGACCATTCCTTCTTTTCTGCATTACAGTGATTTTTGGTGGGGTTTTTTCTTACATTTTCTGTTTTCTGGAGAACAAAAAGGGGCCGTTTTTAGCAAGAATGACTGAAGTACTGTCCTTTACAATTAGCAGTACAGAGTTTTACGAAAGAGAAGAGCTCAGTGACACAAGACAGAAGTGAGAGATTCTGTGGCAGCATAGCTGTAGAATGAATTTTCTACGTGCGTTATGAATTACTATCTACATGTAATTTTCTATCAATAAGTATTAAAATGTTAATTCGGTGCCATGTAGATCCTGATTTTATGTCACTGGTTTCAGACAACTGAGAACACCTTTTATATGAAAAACTTTCCTATTAGTCATGCTGGTACTGAACTAACGCAAGAGGTACACGAAGTTTCTGTCTAAAAAGAAAGGAAATCTATGAAAACATCATGAGTAGGGAGGGTTAATTCAAACAGCAGTCCATAAACCTGAACTGGCTTATGTAGGCTCACCTACCCACCCTTGATTAACTCGGTCACTGAAAGCACGTGTGAACGACAAAAGATTGCTAAATCCTTATGAAGCAAATCTGAAAAGTCTAACAACAGCCTAACAAGATAAACCAAGGATCACAGGTTTGCACACTATTTTCAGAGCCTGTTCATTACATTGCAAGAGCTAAACCGGGGAATTCTTCCATTTCAATGGGTTACAAACAGACATTGGCAAATGAGTAACATTCCTATCAGTCACTGCTGCTTCTTTTCAGTTATTTAACAACCAGAACCACACCTGGTCATTGATAAACAGGTTCACTGAGGTACAGCGTTAATCTGTTTCCTTTTACCTATAGTTCAGAGCTCCCAAGTGAGGCATCAGGGGAATTCAAAATAGAAAGAACATGGATTCATATGTCAAATGGATTCAATAAGCCTTTAAAGGTATGATAAATATTAATATATTTATTGCATACTTTGGCCCTAGGAGATACTCCGGTATTTCATGGCATGAAGGACAGATTGCTAAATATGCTATTCATCACAAAGCAAGGACAGCAGCAATTATTTGGAAACGTGAAACCATTCCTTCAGCAGAAGAGACAATGTGAGATTAGAACAGATGGACTCGATCTGACAACAGTGCAAAGTATTAAAAAGGAAAAAAATCGATGCTTTCATATCCAATGAAGCTTGGCAACTGTTTTTAGATATTGTAAAAATTATGAAACCCAATAACGCTTCACCTGGAACATTTTCATGCCTGAAATTTGGCAGAGTCACATCACTTAAAAGGATAGCACATCTCTTGATATCGATCACGGCTTTGTATATCTACAGTGTCATAAAAATGATCTGCAGCTATAAAAGAGATAACACTATTATGAGAACCCTACATTGTAATTTCCTTTGGGCAGTTGGAAAGCAAAGACAGTCTGATAGTCTCTGAAAGAAAATCAGCTTGGAGGATATCCACTGTCTGACAGAGAAATCATTGTACAGTATTCCAGTCAAAGCACCTCCCCAACTTACAGAAGAGCTTAACAGTCACCTTTCAACCAAAAAGCTAAGCAGCTCACAACTGATCTGAGAGCTTTAATGCTCTAAACTCCTTTGGTAGTTCAGCCATGGAACATAAAGTTAGCTTTATTTTGAACCACAATATGGAGCTTACTATAAAGCTTGCTCTAATAAGTGGTATGATATGAAGGTCAGCCTTTAATTTATCATCAAGCTGTCTTCTGGGTATAAACATAATGCCTTCTGCTTACACACTACACAACCCTGAACAAGAACTCTACTCGACAACGCATTTCAGTCCTGGAAAATGTCCTCTTTGAGTCAAGGTGCCCAGTGTCAGCACATTCACTAATACGCTGGTTATTTGCACTGCAGTGCTGGAACAGAGTCAAACACCAGGAGCCCTCCATACCCTGCTACTGCCTGCCCAGGGAGCCGATGGAATAAACCAAGATTTAATCCTGTCCGTATCACTGTGCAGTTGGTGAAACTCGACAAGTCAACATTAAGCATTCCAAGTGGGATTGTAGCCTAAAGGGATCACATGCAGGCTGCACACGAGAGTGAAGGAATAGCTTGGTTCTGCTTCAGTGTTCATAAATTTAATTTGTTCAAGAAAAAGCAGCTCTGGAAGGGATTATGAGCTAGGATCAACACTCTAACCAAAGGAAAAGGGGACATGCAAGTAGGAATAATATTGACGTTTCTGTCATACAAAATAGCTCTTTGGGCTTAAGTGAATAAATAAAAGTTGGAGGCAACTGCAGCTCAGCCCTGGCATATGTGAATTGGTGGTTCTGAGTAGGAGGGCCTAGAAAGGCTGAGTATTTCATGGAGATTGCACAGGCATCTAGAAAAAAAACCCCACATTTTACAAAATGCTCAGATTTATTTAGCACGATATTGCCCAGTATTGTCTCAGTGCGATGGCTATTTCTTTAAATAACGGGGGCAATAATATTCATGGCATAACAACTTCTGAGATACTAACCCATACTAACCCAAGATCTAATTCCACAGATTCAGGGAAGAATCCCAGAATCCCAGACTGGTTTGGGTTGGAAGGGACTTTAAAGCTCATCCAGCTCCAACCCCTGCCACAGGCAGGGACCCCTTCCACTGGACCAGCTTGCTCCAAGCCCCTGTGTTCAACCTGGCCTTGAGCACTGCCAGGGATGGGGCAGCCACAGCTTCTCTGGGCACCCTGTGCCAGCGCCTCAGCACCCTCACAGGGAACAGCTTCTGCCTTAGATCTAACCTGACCTTGCCCTGGTTCAGTCTGAACCCATCACCCCTTGTCCTGTCACTATGAAGAATAACCAGGATCTGTACCTGTAAGAGAGGTCTACCAAGTGTAGCTCTGTATTTATGCCACCTGCAGTATCTCTGAATAGCACAATCAAAGTGTTTCAAGTCACCTCTGGTCCTACAGCAAAAAATGAGGAACAAATCCTTGGGTCTGTACAAAGCTGTACACTGCAGAGGGAGAGGTGCTGGAGATCCTACTTGAAAATCCCATTTGGATTTGCTCCCTTGGCCCTTTTGATAGAGATTAGGGACAACTTGGGTAGAGGATGGCGAGGACAGGTGGAAGCGATGGCAGAACAGTCTCCTGTTTTGTTTTATCATGAGTCCTTACGATGACTAAAACTCCAGATCACTGTTAAACGTAATGCATATTTACCTAGAGCCAAGGACAATGCATACCTTTTCCTTCCAGAATGGTACTTCAAATAGAAAGCATGAGAGACAAGCACTGCCAGTAAAGAATCTAAAAATATGTCTTCTTAACCTTGATTAACAAGCTAATAAAATGCTATAATAAGAAAAACTCCAATTAAAGCATCTTGTGAGCTTTCTCTCAAACAGAAATAAAGAACCCAAGAGAATGGTAAAACTTTGGAACTTCAGCATGGTCCAGATAACCGCTTTAATATGCAAGCCTACATCACATCAGTTCTATGCTTTCTTTGACTAGCTGTCCTTTATTTATCATCTCTGATGTGTGCTGCCTGGAATTCTCATCTTTGATGAGTTTTGTTTATTGCCCCACAAGGATAACACCTGAATTTAAATACAGACATTGAAAAACTCAGGCATTAGATGGGTTGTAAGTACCCGACTCAGAAAACCTGCAGGCCTCCGACACAACACTTAGAAACAGTGAAATACAGACAAAACCAGGGAAGAGAACTCATCCATCACATACGTAAAGTCAAAACCCAAACTAGTTACACTTGCCTTATCATTGATGTACAAAGGACATAGGGGAGAATAGAAAATTAATATTGATATTTACTCTTTTTCAGTATCTGGTACCAGAGGGTAACCAGAGGACATGGGAGCCATGAGGACACTGGAAAGCAACTGTAAAGGACAATGAGTTGGGAAGAGCTGTAGATTTGGATCTGGATGAAGCCTTGGGTGCCACGGTTTAGTGTGAGGAGCCCCTGCTTATGGCAGGGAGGCTGGAATTGGATGATCTTAAGGTCCTTTCCAACCCAAACTATTCTGTGATTCTATGATGAGAGGAACCTGCACCACAAGGACACCCAGCCCGTGCCTTGCATAGCCTGGAGGCGAGCAGCAGCTGGGCAATGGCTGGTAGCAGCCTGCAAGGAAAGCAGCGCATAGGAGAAATGCTGGCTTCCCCAGAGGCGCAGGGCAGGCCACAGCAAACAGCCGCAGGGCAGGGCCGGTTTACACAGGGCTGGAAGGGAAAGCCGCCTGGGGTTCTCGTACCAGGGCCAGCTGCTATTGTAAAACCACGGAAACCGTCTTATTTTAACTTAAACCGCACTCTCGTCGTCAGCGAGCACCCAAACAAGCGCATCCCATCTCCCTCTGGTGGCTGGTCCATAGAAGTCCAGCAAGAGCTTGTCTGCCAAAATGCGTGTGCTCAGCTCTGCCTAAAGCCCCAACCTACAGTTCCCTCTAAACTTTAGACTCGGGGCTCTTGCAAGCAAACACGAAAGTGTCTTAGTATGCATGTAGTAAATGTATGGATAGTAAAACGTCTTAGTATATAAATGTCTTCGTAAACATTCTCTAATTACACAAGCATCTCCTTAGACGCTTTTCTTTGCACAGCTCAGTGAACAGTTTAACTCTTTCAAGTGGCGGCTCAAGCCTTCACTGAATAGCAGGAAATACTGCATGAGCTTTCTCCTTAACTGCCCAGAGTGCTTCCCAGAGGAATGCTTTTCAAAGCACTTTCCTTTTATTTCCTGGTTTGTCTTTCCTAATTTGACAGCGAGGGAACCAAGGTACACAGAGATTATGTGGTGTTCACAACAATCAGCTGAAGGACCCACCCAGGGCTCTCCAAGCCTACGTTAACAACAAAAGGTTCATTGACTTCAGGTGTTTCAGACGGAGCCTGTAAAGACCTGCCTTGTTCTTTCCAGTGGTGCCCTGCAACAACATGAGGAGCAATGGCCATAAACTAACACAGGACAAGTTTCACCTCAACACGAGGAAGAGCTGCTTTACGTGAGGGTGTCAGAGCCCTGGCACAGGCTGCCAAGTGGGATGTGGAGTCTCCCTCTCTGGAGCTATCCCAAACCCACTATGGACATGTTCCCATGTGGTCTGCCTTGGCAGGGGTTGGACTGGATGATCTCCAGAGGGCCCTTCCAACACTGATGGTCCTGGGATTCTACACCATACAAACAACGGGTTGCCCAAGGAGGTTGTGAGTGCTCCATCCCTGGCAGTGTTCAAGACCAGGCTGGACAGAGCCTTGGGTGCCATGGTTTAGTGTGAGGTGTCCCTGCCCATGGCAGGGAGGCTGGAACTGGATGATCTTAAGGTCCTTTCCAACCCAAACCAGTCTGGGATTCTATGGCCTTGCTGACGTGGAGGAGGAGCTCCATGCTCAGCACAGAAGCTGGTTGCTTAGGGTGGTGTGGAACCCCACCACAGGTCCCTCACCTTGCCTGCCCGCTTATTACACACCCCTGCCTTTTGCAATTAGCAGCACTGCTCATTACTTCTTATTCAACACTGGCAACTCCAAAATGCCTCAGTTCTGATGTTTGTACTTTCTGCAGCTTTTAAAGCTTTGGCATCTCTTTCCCCGCTCCTTTTCAGATGTAATGTGGTGTCAGTTTGTCCTCACAAGTAAAATTTGCGAGCCCAAAATAATCTCCGGCTTCAATACCACAAAGCACACAAGCCCCCATGACGGAGTGAGTAAGCCTACAGCTATGAAGTTCAGAACAGCTATAGGTATAAAAGGTATAAAAGAGGCAAGAAGCAAGGCCAGTTTTCTGTCTGCTGCCTCGGCGGTAGAGATGAGCGATGTGGGCCCTGCAGCCTGGGGGGAGGAGAACATCAACCCAAAATAAGGAAGGAAAGTCTGGGTATGCCCATCCCTGCCGATGGCTGTCAGGGCTGATGCAGTTTGGCTCCCCAAGGCTCTGATCTGATGGAGGGCACCCTCAGTAACTGCAGGTGACACCAAGTCGGGTGGCAGCGCTTACCTGCTGGAGGGCAGGAAGCTCTGCAGAGGGATCTGGGCAGGCTGGATCCATGGGCTGTGGCCAGTGGGGTGAGGTTCAAAGAGGCAAAGTGCAGGTCCTGCACCTGAGCCACAACAACCCCCTGCAACGCTCCAGGCTTAGGGAAGAGCGGCTGGAAACTGCCTGATTGATGGAGCTGAACAGGAGCAGCTTGTGCCCATGCAGCCAGGAAGCCCCCAGCATCCTGGCCTGGATCAGCACCAGTGAGGCAGCAGGGCTGGGGCAGGGATTGTGCCCCTGCCCTGGGCACTGCTGAGGCCGCACCTCGAAGCCTTGGCAGTGCTGGGAACGAGTGGCCTGGATGCTCTCAAAGGTCTCTTCCGACCCAAGCACGGAGCCTTCCCAGTGACCCGGACCCGCAGCAGCGCTCGCCGCTAACCAAGGGCCGCAAGCCGGGACACCGCAACGAGCCCGCTGCCTGCACGCACCCGCCTATGGGCGTTGTGAGCCGCCGCCTGCTCCCACCCCTTCACGGCAGAGACTGCGGCCTCCTCCGCAGCCCCGCCGCCCTGCGAGGGGCAGGCCCCGCGCCGCTCCCCGCTTCCTCCCGGCCCCGCGGCGCTGCCCTCCCGCCGCCGCTTCCACTCCTGCGCACTGGGGCGGGCGGCGGGCGGCCCATCGCGGCCCTCAGGGGAGCGGCTGCGGCTGCAGCTGCGGCGGGGCCGCCGTCCGCGCTGTCCGGGCAGGATGGCGGCTGAGGGCCGGGTGCTGGCGCCGCCGCTCCGGACGCCTTCCCCCGGCGGCGGAGGGGCCGGAGCCCACGGCGCGGTGCCGGGGCCGCTGCTGGCCGCTGAGGTGCTGGCGTTGGACGATGAGGAGGACCTGGAGGTGTTCAGTAAGGTACGGAGCGCGCTCCCCGACGGGACGGGACGGGAGCGAGCGCGGCCTCTGCCCGGCTGCCCGAGGCCGTGCAGCGCCGGGCGGGGCACCGGGGAGGAGGCACCGGGACCGCCGAGCCCTGGGGGCCTCTGTGCTTGGGCACGGCAAGGGGGTGAGAGGGTCCTGGTGTGCGATGAGATGGCAATGAGCAGATGCGTTTCCAGTGTGTTTTAAGGGGGTCTGGTGAGTGAAATGGGCATGTTCTGTTTCTGTCAAGGAAAGGCACCGTGAGCTGAGCAAGTCCTGACTGCGCTTACCTTCCATTTGCCAAGTGATCGCTGTAACCATCGCTTGTATTTGCCTTGTGCCAAGTACGTGTCTGTAGATGTCGATGCATTTAGTAGTTGCCGTTGCATTTAAATATAGATAAGTAGTGCCAGAGTTTTCTTTTTAAAGACGAAGGGAAGCCCAACTCATTCGCAGTGGTGGTTTGTGAAGATCACATCTGTGTTTGGAGGATGAGACTAAGGTGAATGTAACTGGTGAGGTATTAGGGGCCATGTTGCACAAGCACGCAGGGGCACAGGCTTGCCAAATCACTCGTTTTCATTAAAGCAGTTAAGGGAGGCTACCCTGTATATTGTTCCTCATTTCATACTGATTTGGCTAAGGTGAGACTTACCCCTTGCCTTTGCAGCCCTTAAAGAAAGCATGATGTGGATCTATTTGCCTTATCAACGCAGCAGCTAAAATAATGTCAGGACATGCAGAGAGCTAAGGTGGAATATATATATATACACATATATATATATACACACACATATATATAGGGATCTAAGGCCACATTCACCTTCTGAGGCTTCTGAACTGCTGTGTGACAGCATGTGTGACACTAGAGAGATACGTTTCCTGTTTGAAAATGTGACATCAAACTATTTTCAGGAGGTCATACAAATGAAAGGTGCGTTTTGTTCTATTTCTGTAAGTGAGGTTTATCTTTTGGTATGCCTGAATACAGACATTGCAATAGGAGCTTTGTTCTTAGGAGCTGTGTATTTAAACTTTGACTGTAGTAAAATTCATGGATTTTAAGGGCAGAAAGGGCTATTAGGTGATTTAATGGTCTGTAACATGCACAAGGGCAGGCTAAATTTCACCAAGTTATCTGTGGTTTTCTGAAGCATAACTAGGGTCTGGCTAAATCACGTTCTCTACTCTTGATTTGACTTCAACAGGTGAATGATTCGCCGAACTTGCATGTAAAAGTGGTTCTAAAATACGATTTTAGTTGTTTGTTTCTTCCTTTGGATGCTTTTGCTTTTACTAGGTGAGCTCAGGCAGTTGTGCATGCAGGTTATGCTGCTTGCTTGTCAAGAGCAATGCCCCTTGTGAATGCAAGATAAAACCAAGTGTAGTTGATGCGAGTTACTGCTGCTCTATAGCAAGTATCTGTATCTTTAGATTTCTGCTACCTGGATTATGCCAAATACTTCTTCCTTATATTAAATCTTAACTGCTATTAATGCATGATGATAACTTACTCCTGCAGACAGAAACATCTGACATGCGATGTGAAAACACAGCATTCTTTCCAAAGCTTGGACACCTGCATGTGGTGGCTATAGGTAGACCAGAAATTCAGGCTTTGCTTTCAAGTGCAGTTTGAGGCCTGATCTTTTGAGCCGATGAAAGAAAATCTGTGAGGTTCATTGAGCATTACACCTCATTTTTGTTCATTTCCCATGTATTCACAGGACACTGACAGCCTAAATGGAGCTTCAGACTAAGTTTTGTAAACCTCATTTTTCCATAAGCTGCTGTTCCAGGATCACCTTGTTTTAAATTGTATCCCAATGGGGTTTCTCATACCACTGTCTAAGGTTGTGGTGGAGTACTTGCAGCCAAGGGGGACAGTGCAGGGCTCGGTGCTTGTCACTGACATCAACTTCATCGTTCTCAGTTTAGTCAGTGAAATGTGCCAGCTACCAAAATGGTGAAAAATGAGATTCTTAAAGCTTGTCAACCTCAATACCAGAAGATATTACTCAAGATGTAAACACAGGGCTCTTATTTTATGAACATTCGTAGAGATTTAACCTGAGAGCGTCAGGAACTGTTGATCCGGTATCCTGTGACATAGCTCAGATATTACAGACTACCATCATCGGAGTCCTGGTTTCAGCTGGGGTGGAGTTAATCTTCTTTCTAGTAGCTGGTTCGGTGCTGTGTTTTGGCTTCAGTCTGCTTTATCAACTCTGCTAAAGCGTTTCATGATGTGACGTGCAGTTCACTTTAGCCTGGTTTCCGTTACCATCAAGAATGGTTTGGGTACTTCTTAGCAGAGACAACATCTGGGGTGGAGTTATGAGTCACACAAACACAGTGTTTTCAATCTGCTTTCTTCCATTAGTTTCAAAGTATAGAGTACCACATGTATCCATCCTTTTGTTAACTGATACAATGACCTAGCATTGGCAAGGCTGTCAGCACTTTGGTTAATCCTTAAGATCTTCAGCAGCTCTTCTTTCAAGCTCTGTTTCACAGTGTTTGTCTCAATTTCATAGTTACAGGGAACTTAATTAATGGTATTTCTGGAAACAAACCACTTCAGAATTGCATAGGGGCTAATTTTTCTTCTATAACAAGTTGATAAAGGATTTGAGGCTGGTTTAGAAGTGATTCTTTTGGCCAAGGAACTTGTCTGTCTTCCTGAATCTCTTTGCTTCTTTAAAGAATGTGCCAACAATGGAGCTCTTCTCTTCTAAGACAAACTCTGCCACCACATCCTTTAGCTCCAGACCTGCTTTGGATGCCTGGCCTCAGAAGATTGCAAGTTCTGGATCCTCCTTGGGAGGAATGGATAACGGGAGGTATGGATAAGGCATGGAGGCACCCTGAGTCAAGGATCTGTGCTCTGGGGAGGACTTTAATGTGCTCAGGCATTGGAACAGGCTGCCCAGGGCCATGCTGGAGTCACCGTCCCTTCAAGTGTTCACACACTGTGGAGACGAGGCCCTCGGTGCCATGGGTTAGTGGTGGCTTTGGCAGTGCTGGACTGGATGAGCTTAAAGGGCTTTTCCAACCTGGCTGATTCTGTGATTCTTCTACAAAGAGCTGAGGCTCAGTGGTGTGCTCAGCCTACTTTGAGGCTGCTCCTGCTGTATGAGTGTTTTCCATCCCTTATTTTGGAGCCTTACTGACTGATTGCAGCCAAATTTGAGAGTGAGATACAGTAACTGCAAGTATTAGAGGAAGGAGACCCAGAACAAAGCCCTCATGCTGCCAGGAGCTCATTGATTTTCTATCCGCTTGGTCTACTGCCTGGTAGATGAAAATGTATTAACCTTTTTGCTCATTGGCACATACAGCTCTGCCAAATGCTATCTCTACAGCCCAAGAGCTAGAAGAGAGTTGTTTGTCTTGTGCTGCAAAACTCCTTCTGCCCTCATGTGTATGCACACAAAGCCAGAGTTCCAACCACAAAATTACGATGTGTAGAAAACAATCACCTTTTTTTACTGTGTTTCTGTGATGACATCAGATTTCTGTCACATGAACTTCAAGAACTGCTGGAATTAAACCTCAAGTATCATAAGGCCAAAGAGAAGCAGATGCTTGTTTGAGACTCCCATGCATTCATTCACATGCAGATGAACACTAGAGCTGTATTACAACAGAACAGGGGTTTTATTGCCCGTGTTTTGTTTCAACAAACCACATATTATTCATAAGCCCTCCCAGATCAAAATAGACTTTCGGAAACCTGCTTATGTGGACCAGTTTTTAGTAGCATCTTAGCAGGAGGAATGAGACATTAAGATATTAATGACCCATGGAAAATGAGAAAATATGAAGCACATTTGCCCTGATCCAATTTAGGCCGTGCAGAGTCCTTATTCCTTAAGTTATATGGCCATTCAAATCCCTTAGATGCTCACAGGCATTCCTCTTTCCCTGGAAATTTCCTTTTGTCTCAATAGTTTGGGCTGCTCTGAACCAGCAGTTCTCATTCTTCATATAGAGCGTGGCCAGTTAGTGCTTCTCTTTCATACTTGGGACAGTGCTGGCTGGATACCAGTGTAGAAATGGTGAAGGAACACACTGAGTGAAAGAGAAATGACTGTCAGGTGTACAAATACATATATTTGTATAATATTTAAACAGTAGTTGTAGTTTTGCATCTTGTTTGTTTCCCTGTTCAGAGAACTGCACATAAATGATAGGAGGAGAACTGGTACATCAGTGTTTTCCAGGCATAATTCCCAATATCAATTTGTACTCTTTATTTGTGGGGGTACACTGATAAATATACTGATAAATACATGATAAAGGAGAGAGATATGGCAGTAGGCAGGAAAAGAGCAAGAGAGAACAGGTTCCAGAGGAAGTTTTGATCTAGCTGAATTCAAATGGAAAAGACAACTTTCAGCAAGCCCAGCAACAGTGCTGTGCTCTTCGCTCCCATGGGATCAGCCTTGGGGTGATGCCATGACTCTAGTTTGTGTGGACTTGCAGGTTTCCACTTCTGGCATTTGTCTTTTCTCCTTGCTCCATAGTTAGCAAGGCACCAGAAAGGGCAACTCTGTGCAACTGGGTAGTTAGTGTAGTCTAACTACACCTTTAGAAAACTTGCAGGTGAATTTGAAAGTTTGTTATTAAAATACTTCATTGCATTGGATATAGTAGGAGAAATGTATAAAATGCATCAAAAGGAGCATGAGGAGCAGGTCAAAGGAGATGATACTGCCCCTCTGCTCTTGTGAGAGCCTACTCTCGTGAGACTCCACGGTTCTGGTGTCCTCAACATGAGAAGGACATGGAGCAAGCCCAGAGGAGGTCACGAGGATGAGCAGGGGCTGGAGCAGCTCCAGTATGGAGGCAGGTTGAGAACACTGGGGCTGTTCAGCCTGGACAAGAGAAGCTGCGTGGAGACCTCAGAGCAGCTTCCAGTGTCTGAATGGGGCTCCAAGGATGCTGGAGAGGGACTCTTCATCAGGGACTGCAGCGACAGGACAAGGGGTGATGGGTTCAGACTGAAACAGGGGGAGTTCAGGTTGGATCTAAGGCAGAAGCTGTTCCCTGTGAGGGTGCTGAGGCGCTGGCACAGGGTGATGGCCCAGAGAAGCTGTGGCTGCCCCATCCCTGGCAGTGCTCAAGGCCAGGTTGGACACAGGGGTTTGGAGCACCCTGCTCCAGTGTGAGGTGTCCCTGCCCATGACAGGGGTTGGAACTGGATGAGCTTTGAGGTCCCTTCCAACCCAAACCAGTCTGGAATGCTATGAAAATAGCTGATATTTAAAAAATAGTGATCTATTTAAATTGCTCTATTTTGTTATTTTTAATGACATTCATTTAGTATGCTCTTTTATAGAGTTATTTAATTTAATTAATTATCTTAGTCACTGCATCCTTCAGATTTTAGATCAGTAGTTCTCATCTGGACTCACATCTAGGTAAGATTTCTTGCCTGTTCCCATTTTCCTCTCTGTTTCTCAGCATTTCAGTAATCACCATTGAAGAGACTGAACAGCAGCAGCTGCTATGGGGACATATTCTTAGAGAGCTGTGGTGGAAGTGGCTGATGCTATCAAAAAGTGGTTTTTCACTTCAGCACAACTGTGGTTTGCCTTTTTGTTTGAGAAATGAAGCAGCAAATTTGTCCTGCTCCTTCCTGGTTTTCTTTGTGGAAAAGATGATGGCTCTGTAAACATCTTCCATTTCGAATTTCATATTGAAATAGATGCAGACTGAAGCATCCAGTTCCAGGCTGTGATTCAGATTTTGTCTTCTTTTAATATCATCAGTTTTTATCCATCCTGGTCAGGTTAATAGAGATAATAATTCAAACTTCGTGAGTCTTGAATAACTGGCTTCTACCAATTTTAACCAAGCCAGTAAGTATCCTACTGGGTGCTTGGATTCATAACTGATTTTACTACTCAGTGGTGAGTTCCCTTTCTTAGCTATGCATCACATTCTTCTCAAATGGTGGCATTTTGCTTCTTCATCAGTTTTAGAACAAATCCCATTTCTTACCTCCACACTGCAGCAGATACTGAAAAGGAGAATGGACTCGCCATGTACTGGAGAATTCTTCCCTCTGCTCTATGTTTTACATGATTTATCTGATTATTTAAAAGCTTGCCATTTTGGCGTCTGAGACATATGTGTTTGTATGTGTGTGTTTGTATACAAAGATGTATTAAGATGGTTGTTCTCATGTCTTGTCTGTAGGATACATCACTGGCTGAGGTAAACTCATTCAGTTCTTCAGTGCCAATATCCCCCTCATCAATGATAAACCAGTATAAGTTGGAAGATGAACCAGAACTAAGAGATCTCTTCATTACAGTCGATGATCCTGAAAGCCACATTACAGCCATCGAAACATTTATTACTTACAGGGTAGTCACAAAGGTAAGAATCTGTTTGTGGCTGTAACGGTGTACACTGCAAACAGTAGGAGCATTTTCACTCTTCTTGCTTACCATTCTCTGGGATATTGTTAAGTTTAAATTATACTCTGATTTTGCCATGAGTTACAGACCACTAAAACTGTATGAAACTGTGCAGTAGGTTCTGGAAGAAGCTCAGTGTAAGTCTGCACACATCAGTGTTTAGGTTCTTTATGTCCCTGCCCATGGCAGGGGGGGAATGTGTGGAACTGTATGATCTTAAGGTCCCTTCCATCCCAAACCATTCTATGATGCTATGAAAATAGCTACTAATTCTTCCAGAGCAACATCAGTTCTGTGTGAGAATAACGTATTCTGTTGTGATCTGCAGCAGGAATACGAAACCCCAGCAGGACTGATTCAGTTTGAAGGCAGAATATTAGCCCAAGTATTTGTGACTTTTGTCTTGCTTAAATGTGACCAGCTACGATGTCTTTTAATTCCATTCTTTTCTAATTGCAGTGTCCACTATCACATGAATGTTTGTTTCCCATTGACAGTTGCATATGATTTTTGGGGAAGCTACCATAATTGTGCAATGGAAAAGTAAATCTTAGGAAACAACCAGGTATATTTGTAGCTGCCCTGAAGGCAAATTATTGATGAGAAAGAAGGAGCAAACTCAGGCTTGTGAGACCAGGCAGCTTCTTCGGGGGTTACCAGCAAATACTCTGCAGGCTGCATGTTGAGACTTGCACTGTTAGTTTATTTTACATTGACATCCTTTGAAAAGATTCATGTAAACCCAAATTTCCAAATGGGAATTACTCATCCTTGAATACGAGGAGACATCAGTTCTTCATGAAATGTTTAAAGAATAGGAAGAGAGCTATCTTCAGGAGATTGCTAGCAATCGTTTTCACTTTATGCATGCTTTTGGAGACGAGAGAACATTTTCTCTTCAGGCAAATATGGCAGGGCTGTAAGGTGCTTTTGCTTTTTTATCTCTTTTTTCTTATCATATTTAATTTGAAGTGCTGGTTGTTGATGATAAAGTAATAGCATTCCTCCCACATACCTCAAAGACTTCTTATTCAACCCTCAAAAACGCTGAGTACAAAAGCATGTTTGGAAGTTTGTTGAATTTACTTGCGTTGGGTTATAAATCTCTGTGCAACAATGCATGTTAAACAGCACACGTTAATGAAAACATGGTCTCTTTGTGGCTTGATTTGAGAAGATAGAGCAGTGATAAAATAAATGGCATGGTCTGACAACTTTGCAACCCTTTAATAAGCATTTTTTCCTGCTCATTAAAGGTTAGTTGGCAAGTTCTAACAAAGGGCTACAAAACCAGAAGTGATGATGGAACACAGAGTCCGTTAAGCAGCGCAGGAAGTGTTATTGCTATGATATGCTGAAGTTTTCACTTCTTGAGTGTGGGAATTGTTGCCTAGTGTCAGCAAATCCTGAGGATGTATGGCAGCTATTTGGGGCTTTTATTTGGAATGCTAAAAAAAATGGACTTTCCTCACTGGTGGATTATTAATAACGTGCAAAGAAGTGCCCTAAAAGTAAGGAACACAAGCATGATTTGGTGGATAAAGAACTGGCTGGATGGCCGCACGCAAAGAGTTGTGGTCAATGGCTCAGTGTCTGGCTGGAGGCCAGGGACGAGTGGTGTCCCTCAGGGATTGGGGTTGGGACCCCTCTTGTTCAACATCTTTGTGGCTGCCATGGACAGTGGGATTGAGTGCACCCTCAGCAAGTTTGCCGATGACACCAAGCTGTGTGGTTGGGTGGATCCGCTGGAGGGAAGGAATGCCATCCAGAGGGACCTGGACACGCTTGTGAGGTGTCTGATGCCAACCTCATGGAGTTCAACCGTGCCAAGTGCAAGGTCCTACGCCTGGGTCAGAGCAATCCCAGGCACAGCTCCAGGTTGGGCAGAGAGGAGATTGAGAGCAGCCCAAGGAGAAGGACTTGGGGGTGGTGGTCGATGAGAACATGAACATGAGCCGGCTGCAGTGTGCGCTTGCAGCCCAGAAAGCAACCGTATCCTGGGCTGCATCCAAA
>NDXB01019290.1:96512-126716 GCA_002631895.1 Agapornis roseicollis
AAAAAAAAAAAAAAAAAAAAGAAGACATGAAAATGGATGTAATTGAAGTAACACACAGTATCTAAGTATTCTGCTCATTATATCATGAGACACCTTTACTTTGGATGCCACAGAGGTGTGGGCTGTTCATTAAAGTTTTTATATTTTGAATGTTCAAGCTTTTTCTTTTAAGAAGTTTTTTCAGTGTAAAATGAAATTGTTTGGAACTCCATCATATTTTCAATTTTTAGTAACTTATTTTCACTTTCAGTAAATCTTTTGCTCAAATGAAAAAAGGACAAATTGCTTGCAATTCCTTCTTCCTCTTCAATTGGAATAGAATAAAATAGCTTTTGAAAAATCTACAGATTAATACATAGTCTCAAACAGGCTAGCCATTTTGTGCATGTCAAACTCAATATAAAATACAATGATAAAAGGTAGGTCATCTCAGTGAGCACTTAGGAGGATGGCAGGTAATGTCTCACTCAGTCATTCTGTGTCCTGAGAAAGGTAATAATATTATACACAATAGAGGGGTTTGTGCTCTCACACACTCTCACGTCACATATACTCTATATTCTTCTTCAGGATTTGGGGGTTTATTTTGGTATGGGTTTATTTGTTTTTTTCCTGTTTATGCCCTGATTATTTCATAAACACAAAATGCCAAATCCAAGCAAATTTCCTGCACGTAGGATATCCCTAGATTTAACACATGTACATTAGTGAGTGTTTTGTCTCTACTGCATATGTATTTGTTCAATGCAGTTTTGGTTTAATGTTCCAAGTGATCAGTGTGACATCTATACTTATTAACTTAGCCGGTTCTAATTAAAATCTGGCCTGATCAATTAATTTTAGTTAAATAGACAGGCTGTATTCTATAGCAACTAAAAGCAGAATTAAACTCCTAAATGTCCAGAATTTCATAATCACAACATGAAATCCAGTATTTCTGTGGCTGCTTAACTCTGACTTTGAAATGTACTGATAGAAAATAATCTAGTAGAACTATCAGATATCTTATTTCAAAAATCCCTTGCTTATTAATGTTAGTTAGGTACTTAACAATTGGATGCAACTGTTAGTGCAATTTCAGAGCATTATGAGAAGTCTCTAGGCAATTCCTCTCCAAGTCTGATAACACACAAAAGTTATACTGTTACTGAGAAGAACTACAGAACCCAAGTGATTTGCAGACACTCAGGCAACAGGTGAAAACTATTTGAGCACCTTGCTTCTGTGCCACTGTCCTAACCTTCTTTCCTTTGCTTTAGAGGTATTTCAGAACTGTTTAACTGCCCAGTACATGCCAGGGAGCAATTGTGCAACTTAATGTCAAAGACCAATTCATAAGTGGAAGTTTGATGAAATTTAATACTTTTCCAAATGACTGTTATGAAATTGAGCTCCCCATTATCTCTCCTAATGACCCTTAATGTTTCATGTGAATTATCTGGATGATGAAATCACTGAAGGAGAACCTTATGTTTCTCAAATTATATGTGAAAGGTTGCAGAAAAAAAAAAATCAATCACATTGACTCTGAACTTCATTGGAGAGCAGGGTAATTTTGTAATAGTATGTCTCCTACGTGGAGACTAAAATAAACTATATTCCTGACAGTATGTCGTTCCCAGTTTCAACTTACGATCTTACTGTCTTCAAGGCACTATTTGGGAACCAGAGTATGACTCTTTTTATATTCTTATGTCTGGAGGATACTTCTGTTACCATCCTTCCATTTTTTTTTCTGATATTACATTAGATTAATTTCTCATCAAAGCACTAGAAAATAAACTGCATTGAAATCATTTTAATTCCTAAGGAAAGTCTTCATTCAGCAAGGAATACATAAGCATACTCATAAATTAATATACCAATTTAAATGTAGAAGTCAGTGAGTTATTTGCAGTCTGGATAGTCAAAAACTTAAACACCAAGCTAGCCTAAGACCTAGTTTACTGTGTTTTACCTCTCAGAATAAAATATGCTCATTTTTTACCTTTCAGTATTAATTAAAGTTCTTTATAATCTTTCAGTTGTGTTCAAAGAGTTGTTATTATGTTCTATGGTATAATATAAACTTCAGAATGTCATGCATATATGCCTGTAAAGAACCTATTTGTCACTTCTGGTTTTACTCTGTGTACATATAATATAAATATAATGTGATTTCAAGAAATGTTCCAATTCTTCTAAAATTATAGTTATAACACATGATTACTTTTGGGAGACAAGGTCTTCCTTTGAATTCAGGAGTTTACAAATTCTTAGGATTGAACGCTCAGCAGGTGTAGTGTAACCGAGATTCACATAGGCTGAGGAACTGGCCCTTTATGTTTAATCTAGTTTCCCAAATGATTTTTCTAATTGCTCTCTATGTTTATCTTTACAGATATCTGGCAGTTACAGTGGGAGAGCTATCAAATATTTAATTTCATTATGAAGTCACAGCCATATTTTATTTCAAAAAATGCCCAAATGGTTTAAATCAATTTGTTGAATATTAAAATTTTAAAAACCAACAGGGCCAGTTTCTTGGCCTATACCACTTCCAAATCCACTTCTCGTTTAAATAAGGAGAGCAAAGCAAATATTTCAGTTCTAATTACTTGCATTTCTTCTCATAGTCACTGATTTTCTTTTTTATTTTTTAATGTTTCTGTTGTTTCCACATAAATTCACAGTCAAATTCCATCCTTTGTGAGTTTCCAAATCACCTTTTTTTTTGTTGGTGTTGTTCATTCATTTCCATTCTCCAGAGAAAAAAAGTTAGATACATTTGCAATTGTTTAATTTGATTTGAGAATAGGATTGAAGAGTTTATATCCTTTAAGCAAAAATCTGCAGGCAGAGCTGTTCTAATGCTAAAGAAAGCAGATAAAGCGTATTTTCTTTTAACACCTTATTTCATACTATGTTTTTAATGACCCATGACCTTATAAGCAGCCTCCGAGGATGTGCCTGCAAACATATCAAGGTGGACACAGTTAGTGTTTTAAAGCTCCAAGGCAGACAGACTCCATCATATTTTAGCAATGACCTTTATCTGTACCTGGAGGCTTGCTGACTGGACAAGCAGTGAATCTGCTCTCAAGGGTGGTCAAAACCAGTATAGTCATATAAAATGTCTTTTTACAGCTGAGTGAGTTTATAAAACGTGCCCTTGCTCATGGCAATATATCTACTACAATAGTTAGGAATAATTTACGGTTTCTAAAAGTATAGTTTAAGTGATGAGACAGACCAGTCTCTAATGAAAATATCAACACATTTTAGAGTACTTGAAACTTGAATATTTTATCATAGCTTCCTACTACATCTTGGCAACATAAAAATAAATTGAAATTCTCATTAAAACATTTCCAAGAAAAGAAAGAGTTGAAGATTTGGTCGAGAACTATGACAATAAGGCCAGATTGCACAAATCCACTGTCAGTGAAACTTTAAAAGAAGATTTTCCACTTCCCACCCTCTGATGCAATTATTGGAGCTGTTGCAGATCTTAAAGTATTCTGGAAAGCCTTGAGCAAATCTTGTGTTCTCAAGTGGAAATAGTATGAATAGGGAAAAGACTGGTGCTAGATCATGGATTAACAGAAACAAGCTAAAAGACACCAAGGTAAAATATTTCAAGGAAAAAAGGTATAAAGATAAAAACACTGATTTACATTTTGAAAAAATATTCATAATGGGATATACACTGCAAAGAAACAAATTTAACTTCAAGTTTATTTCTTCTGTCTTCCAATACCATCAATTATTTGATTATAGTCTTTGCTTAGAAGGATTGCCTTTTTTTTCTTTTAATATGACTTTAGGTTTAATATGAAAAAATCACTTTTTTAAAAAAAAACTAGTCTTTTTTACCGTAGATTAATGTGCAATGTGTGCTCATTTCCTTCTAAATCACCAACAATCTACACACCAAATCTATACACATTCCTTTCCAAAAACTGACCTTAGACACTAGCAGTTCTCTCTTGGATCCTCTCAGCTCCACCTGAGTCTCATACATACATGAAGATGGGGCAACCCTCAAGCCCCACAATACTTGACTCGCACCTTCTGGTCCTGCAGACCCTCCAGTATCTCCAGTATCTGGCACAGTCTTACATCCTCTTTCATGCCTGCATCCCTCATTGCTTACCCTATTTGCACATTAGTCCAGGTCGGTAAACATTAAGAACCAGGCACATGTGTCCATATGTACCTGTGTGATATGCACGCAGTCTGTAGGGTAGGTATATTCTTTTCATTGTTTCTCAATCATAGTCTCCCACCTGCTCACATTGGTACTCTATATTGCCGCATGGCTTTTGGCATGGCGTGACCTCTGGATTGCATTCAGTGAGAGTAAACTGAAAGGAGAGGAAGAGATGGGAGTGAATGTACACACTTGTTGTGAGAAGTCAACTGAGCTACACAAGCTCACCCAGCAAATCAAAAGCTGTCTCAAGTCCTGTCCTCATATGTGAATAGAATAAGTGCAACAGAACATAGTTTGTCCATGGAAGAACCTAAAAGGAATCAGGTAAGTAAGCAGAATCTTTCTGGAAACAAACAAACCAACAGACAAAGCCCAAACCCAAGAGCATTTCTAATTCAATACAATGTATTCCATCCATTAAGTTAATAATTCAGTTCCAAACATGAATTTAAATAATCACAAGAATATATTACAATCAGCCAAATAATCAACATAACAAATGTTTATGAATGTCAATCGTTAGAATTTGGCCCAGTTTATTGAAACATTATATGGTCCTCTAAAATAGGTCATTCAACTTTTAAGTGTAAGTAAAATTCTCTCTCAATTTAATCATGGCAATTAAATATGTATTATTAAGGTTTTACTCAGTTCTTTTAACAATCATGCAATGTATAAGTCAATTTCTTTTATCTGTAACTTGAATCCATGAACATAGCATATAAGGGACTGAGCATCATTTTCATTAATTATAATTGCTTTGAAGCAAAATTTTCAGTCTATTGCAGTATAATTCCATGCTACTTTGAATCACTGTTCTGCTTTGCTGGAAATGAGCTTTTTTATTCAGCACCTGACTGCAACAGTGAGTTACAGACAAAACAGATTCTGAAGATGTAAAGTGGTGTAATTGGCACAGGGTGCAATTGGCTTTTTCTTTTTTTTATTTGTTTACTTTATCTTACTTCATGAAAAACCTCTGTTGGCATCTGCACTGGTCATAAAATGATCAATTCTTTTCCTAGGTTAGAGCTCCACTTGGTGGTTGATAGGACAACATGTAACACTGTCATTAATTTATATAAACAACTTATATAAAAAGAATTATAGAAATTATACAAATAATTACAAATATCCTAATTTTTATTTTTATAATTGTCGTGGCTTAAACCCAGTTTCTATTCCTCTCCCCCCTTTCTTTCCTCCCCCCTCCCTTCCTCCCCACTCCCAGAGGGATGGGGAGGAGAATCAAAGGAATGCAACTCCCACGGGTTGAGATAAGAAAAGTTTAGTAACTAAGGTATAACACAAATCACTACTGCTACCACCAATAATAATAATGATACGAAAATAACAAGGGAAGAGAATACAATACCACCCACTGAAAACGAGTCCGACCGAGAAGTGTGTGTCCTTCCAGGTAACTCCCTATTACCTCCCTGGGCATGAAGTGCTGTCATATGAAATACCTCTTTGACTAGTTTGGGTCAGGTGTCCTGTCCCTGCTTCCTCCCAGCCTCCCTTCCTCCCTGGCAGAGCATGAGACTCACAAAGTCCTTGGTCAGAGTAAACAATACGAGCACTAACTAAAAACATTTGTTATCAGTTTTGTTCCCAACTGAAAATCAAAACACAGAACTGCACCNCTGTCCCTGCTTCCTCCCAGCCTCCCTTCCTCCCTGGCAGAGCATGAGATTCATAAAGTCTTTGGTCAGAATAAACATTACTTAGAGACAACTAAAAACATTGGTGTTATCAGCTCTGTTCCCAGGACGAAAGTCAAAACACAGAACTACATCAGCTACTAAGAAGGAGAAAAAATTGACTGCAACTGCTAAACCCAGGACAATAATATAAAGAAATAATTGAAAAAAGGAAAATGTGTTCTCTGTATTATAAACTAGTGAGAGTACATATCACCAATGTATAGGTATGAATACATTTTATTAAAAGAGAAACTTAATTAATTCTTTCTAATTTCTTAGATTGTGTAACAAAATATTCTTATTTGTGTTTAGCAGATCTAGATAGGATGACACAAGAACTACCAGATTTTTCCTGCAATAATAAAGAGAAGTGATTCTGGCTTTTTACTGGGATTGAGAGAGAGAAAAAAGAAAGATAAATATTTGGATTTGAAATTATATGTGCACTTAATTTGTTAAACTCTATGTGTTCTGTGTCAGACAGCTAACTAGTGTATCAAGATTTCTCAAATTCATAATCCTAAACCAATAAGGTAATATTTATCTGTGTTGCAAACAAAACTGTGCTCACTGGAAAATCTTAACTAGGAAGATTTTATTTTTCATTTAAGTCAGTGGTTTTGGAATTCACTAACATCTTTCACTTCATCATAAACTTCCATGACAGCAACTTGGAATTGGCAAAAGACAGAAGAGCAACTAACACCCAACAGAGACACTGGATGAGAAACAGCAGTTGAGTTCTCAGTCCCTCTGCCGCACTCATTCATAAACTGTGGGAAGATAAGTAGTATTAATAGCAGATAGCTGGTGGTCCAGCTACTACTTGCTGTCAGTTTTTTTCACCAACTTCTAGTCTACAGTAATCCCATCCTAATTCAGTGACTTTGTAATAAAATATCAACAGAAGGCCCAAATTATATCTGCTGGCTTAATTTCGGCATTTCTGGGAAAGACAGCATAATCACAGTCTTAATAATCTATGCCTATTGTCACTCTTGAGGGGTCTGCATTTATGCCTGACCTTGTATTCCTATAATTCCCTTATAATCAATAAGGAAAAGTAGACTGCTTTTGAAATAGTTTGGATAAAGCAGTCTTGTGCATGTATGTAAGGAAAAGGTGAATTGTTGTGTGGAGGTACCCATTTATTCCTGAATGAGAGCCTGCAACCCCATCTATACTACTCAATTCAGTGAGGCTGTGCAAATTCAGGTCCTTAATAGCAGGGACTGCTATTTAGAAAAACATTGTGACAAGCAAACATACTTTCAACACCACTTACCGTGGTAATACTTTTTATCTGTAGTTTATTATACCTATCATTCCCAACAGGTACAGCTGTATTTTTAGGCAGCTCATTAATCCTTCAAAGGGCCAGTCACTCAGTCATTCTCCTGCCACCTGTGGTGAGACGAAAGTGCTTTCTGATGCCAGGCTTTGCCTCTGGTTGAAAACAAGCACACATTAACCGATGCTTGCCTACCTTCTTTCCCCTGGGTGGCAGTGCTATATAACACTTTCCCAACATATGTACAGAATAGAGCAAGTGCAGAGTGACATTGCTATGCTGGAGAGAGATAAGGAGAGTAACTACAGGTATAAAGAAAAGTGTTCCATCGGACTGAGGGTAGGGAACTTCTCTGGATACCTTGAGAGGTCATCCTGCAGGATTAATAGGAATAAATTTGTGGGAATGTGGCTTAAATACACTGCGAAGAGTGTAAGGATCCAATTCAGCTTAAACATTTATGATACAAGCCCAGCTGGTTTAAGTGTTGTTAATTGTTTTGGCTGTATTATTTTTCTTCGTAGCAGCTTGTAAGGTGCTATGTTTTGGGTTTGTGATGAAAACAGTGTTGATTACAAAACAATAATAAAACATGCTGAGCAGTGCTTACACAGAGAGTCAAGACTGGGGGTGTACAAGAAGTTGGAAGGGGGCACAGCCAATAAAAGCTGGAGGAAGGGGGACATTTTGAGTGATAGTGTTTATCTTCCCAAGTAATAGTTATGCATGATGGAGCCCTTCTGTCCTGGAGATGGCTGAACACCTGCCTGCCCATGGGAAGTGATGAATGAATTCTCTGTTTTGCTCTGCTTGCATGTGCAGTTTTTTCCCAATCCATGAATATTCTCACTCTTCCAACTCTTCCCCACTGCACTGTGGGGGAGTGAGAGATCGGCTCTGTGGTGCTTAGCTGCCTCCTGGAGTTAAACCACAAAAAAATGCTTAAAGTGATCTCTGTTTCTTCTGCCTGAGGAAAAATCTGGCTGCATGGGAGTGGTGTTGAGGTGCTGGCCCACACATCAGTCTGTGAGGACTAAAAGCTGTGTTGTGATTTTTAAAGAATTTGACAGTCTACAGTTATGCTGTATGTTATTTTTTTACTGCAATGTTAACATATAGTGAGTGATGTACACCCTTAGTGTACAGATTGTTAATAAAAGCAGCTTGTGTGCAGTAATTACATACGTATTTTATTAGATCAGGTTTCTCTTCAATATTTCCTCAACAAACGCCTGCATGACTATCACAGACTCATTAATTTTTCAGACAGGCACTATTTGCCCTCTTTTATCCCTGAAATCCTTAAAAATACTGCAAATAGCACTCATCTACTAATATTTATGTCAAAAGCAATGGGCTGAATTACCAAAGACAACCTTTGTCTATGTAAAAACGATAGCTAGATTTTTTTTTAACTTTTAAGTGGCATGTATCAAGAAGTTACACTATTTCGTGAAATGTGAAATAAGACTTGTCCTCTTTGTTAAAGGTGGCTTGTCAATCAACTGGCCTAAGAGGATGGGACTGGGTACTTCATCCTCTTATTTTTCCTGGACTACCTAGCAGCAGCAGAAATCTCTGCCCAGCACTCTCATGAATAGCCACTGAGGATAGCTTTATACTGATCATTATAGAGCACCGATCCCACCCTTCCACGTTGGTTAATAACAAAGGATTATGAAAATGAATTCTGGCAATGAGGCAAAGAGGCATCATCTTTTTAACACCTTACAGACAGCTTGATCTTGGAGGACACTAGCTGGTGTGGTCCCAAATGTTGAGGATCAGAGATCCAAGTACTTAAACTTGCTTCTTTGTTCTTTTTATTTATCAGTATGTATATACACTCACTCTATATTGCCTGCTGCTGAGAGTGAAATTCAGACAGGAATTCAGACTGTTTTCATGATTCACTTTATGACTTTGCCTGTAGAACTCATTTTCTGTGGCACACAGAGCTGCAGCATTTGAAGTTAGGGACTGAGCTTCGGAAGCAGTTTTCATAATGCAGAGTTTCTAACATCTGAGACAATATTATTTTGTGGAAGAGCATTCAGAAATCACATTCAGAAAACACAGCACATTCGAAGATGGTGCACTACATAGCCAACAGAAAATGTCACAGAGAAAAGTGTTACTGTTGTGTTTTCAGAGCTGTGGATGTTCCCTTGTCAGAGGCAGAAGCAGTTCTGAGGCCAGCAACGCTTTTTGACTGTAGAAGGATTTCAGTATTGATTTTTGATATTGCAGAGCATTGGCTGCTTCTAATAACTTCAATGAAACCTGCAGTTTCTGCAGCCTCTACTTCTTACATTCTGCTGTGAAGATTTAACATTTGGTTTCTTGATGAGACATAATGCAAAGCAGAATATAATAGGGAGACAATTCAGGATGAAAAGTATTCAGAAACAAACAAAGAAACCAACCAAAACAAAAAATCCAAACAGAACGTCTTTTGGGAAATTACTTTTTGATGCTATATTATGTCATACCTCTTTGAGTCTCTGAATTTCTGCATTTTATTTTATATGATCATATTAATTGTCAGCTTCCGTGGCCTATTCCAAATAAGGCTGGGGAAAAAAAAACCCAAACAAACAAACAATAAAAAATCCAATTCACCAGTCTGACTACTGTATTTCTTGAAGCAAAAAGACAGAAGATCAGGATTATTCTGCAGGTTAAAAATATGGTTTTATTTCCCCTTTAAGGTATAATATGTAATACATGGGGCTTGTTTCCTTACAATAACCTTATAATATTTCTTCTGGCTTTCCTTTTTAGCAATTATGAAATCTTGAAACTGGGTATTTTTAATGTCTAAATATTTCCAGACTGTTACTGAAATTTTTCCCATAAATTCCCTGAAACATTTTGTGACATTGTTGACCCAGAAGGGTTAACAGATACAGGAAGTTAACAGATAATCCAGATTAAACCCCAGCCAACTAAACAACACCACCACACACACACACACATGCTGTATGATATTTTTGGTATAATAACAAATAATCTATTTGCTTTAATTAGGAATAATCAATATAGCATTTCAGATGCAACATGAGAACAGATGTCACCATTACATGCATTTTCCTCCAAAGTAATCATAGTATCTTGCACAGCATCTGATCTTCTTTGGTACATTATTCTCTTGAAATGCAATTCCACACCATAGGAAACTGTGAAAGGAGTGATCTATGGTCTAAAATGCACTTTAAAAAAACCCACATGTCATTGTGGTCAAAAGATCAGGTGCTAAAATACATGCCAATATCTTCTCATTAGGAAATACTCCAGGACAGCAGCTGTGCCCTGATCTGCTTCAGACTCCCATGTTCTCTGGCAAGATGTTACATTTCCATTAGATAGCTTGTAGAAGCTGTTTTTCCAATTGTATCTTCAATTTAGGTTCACAGTTAATGCCAAGGCTCAGAGCTTGAGTTCATTCTAGCTAACAACTGACACAAAAAAATCTGGATTAAGCAAAATAATAATAATAATAATAATAATAGTAATAATAATAATAATAGAAGTATTAGTGTTCTTGGTACTTAAACTTAGGCTCCCACCAGTTATTTCTCATGTGACACTTAGTCTACTGAAAATTTGTTAGAGGATAAGGAGTACTTAGACTAGTGTAACTGTAATTCAGGCCATAAAATGTACAATCTTACCACATATGACAAGATTTCCATCACTGGCAATGATTTCTCTTGCAGTTCTAAAAAACCAAGTTATGATTTAAAATATCACTATTGTTCAAATTTTTTTATTTTCTTTTTATTTCTAAAGTGATTGAGAAAAAGTACTAATTAAAAAACCATAAATACAAAATAATTACTACATATATTTTTTGTAAGAAGAGGAGTTTCAGCTTATCCACAGTCTCTCTGCTTTTTTATTGTTGGTTCAAATTGTCTCTTGTGTCATAAGTGTTCTTGATACACTCTCTGGCTTAACAACTATAAAATAATGTATTTCTTCTTCAGTGAAACTATATGCATCTGCTTCTTTAAGAAACAGTACCTTGGCAACAACAGACTTCATTATGTAAGCACGGCACTGACAACATATTCTTTAAAAACACACATTAGGGAAAAAAGAATAACCTCATTTTTTACAACCACCTTATTTTCTTAGTAAGAAACAAGGGATAAATGTAACATTAAGGGTTTAAAAGAAAAGCTCTGAAGGAATTAAAAAAAAAATGCTTTTATCAGGAGTTTAGAATCTCATAATAAGTGACATCTGATGCCCCAAACTCTAATTAATGATGTTCTGATGAGAATAAATGTCCCCTTGAGAGGAAACAAAATAGAGCAGTGACATAATCAGAGAGAGTGAAAAAGGTAAGGTTAAGATGAAGAAAATATGGTTTAAAAGCTCTGTATTTGGGTATAAACAACGCTAAAGTTCATTAAACAGTAATACTCATTCATCTTGTAGTAACTTCTACTGTTTCCATGGTACTTGTTATATTTGGTGAAGATAGACTGTACCTTTGGGGAACCTGAATTTACTTGCTTCTGTATGGCAATAATTAGTGAATTTTGGGTTAAGATTTTTATTGTCCAAGTTGTGTTACTGTTCATAAGAAATAAAATTCAGATATAGCAGATAAAATTATTTGCAGACATATTTCTTTCTGCTGTGGTTACTTGAATTAAGCAGATTTGAAAACCGTTGTCCATGTTTATGCAACATTTACTTATATTGATTGGCTCACTGGCGATGTTATCTGAGTGCTGCAGGGGAATGCACCAGGTTTTCCACCTCTCCCTCCACATCCCTGGAAATGGTACCTTGGCAAGCAGATTCCTGCACTTCCTGCTGCATGCTTACCCTGTGCTTACTGTAGGCACTTTAGAAGATGCAGAGTTCCCCTTGAAATGTCATTTCTCATTGACATGCCCTACCTATATTGGCAGCATACAGAAAGGTGATAAATGTGGGGTCATTAACTGACTCAGATTCAGACCTTTCACATGTCATTTTTTCCCCATCTCTTTCTCAATGGTTTAATTGTGCCACACAGAAGAAGAGTTGTAAATATTTGCTTTTTCTGTAATAACATACATCGTGAGCTGAATGGTTCTAGCATAGAACAGGACTATGTGCTGTACCCCTCAGACTCCAGAAGCAAAACATAATTTGTGTTTTACAGCCATCATCCCCCATGTGCCTCCTATTTGGTCCTGTCACTAAATGTCCTTTCCTTTTGCCAAGCCCATAATGACCAAAGTGATTATTGTGAAAGAAGAGGGTGGTTTGCCTTTTTCAGGAAATAAAGCACATTGTCCAATGTTACATATTTTACTCATATTTTGAACTCCAAATCTCCATTATGCTGTTTAAAATTATATTTCAGGGTAGAAAAAGCTAACAGTAATCTTCCAAGGACAGGAAAATTAAAACAAATTCTCTTTGTGCCCCTTTGGATGTTGATCAAGACAATTACTGGAGAGACCACATCTCTTGGCCTACCTTTAAATACACAGAAAAATGGTCACTTGCCAGAGGTCTAAGCTTCTCTTGCATGGGCTGCAAATGCGAGTGTTTATAGCAGATGAATGTAAGAAGATCACTTTCCACTTTCTCTGGCCTTCCAGAAACACTCTGGAGATTAACTGTTGCATGTACTGACAGTAACTGGTCTTAAGCAACACTATCAGACTGAAAAATCTTGGTCTTCCAAATTAACAATTGGAAGCCAAAGTATTTACTATTCTTTAGGTCATAACATTTGTAAGCATTTATTTTCCTTTAGTTAAATTTTATTTTATTCTATTCTTTTCTATTCTATTCAACTCTATTTTATTAACTGACAACTCATGTTGAGCTTCTTGTCAACCATCACCCACAAGTCCTTCTGTGCCAGGCTGCTTTCAATCCAGTCTTTGACAAGCCTGTAGTTGTGCTTGAGATTCCCCTGACCCAGACACAGGGCCTTGCACTTGGCCTTTTTGAACTTCATGAGGTTTGTATTGGCCCACCTCTCATGTGTGTCAAGGACCCTCTGGATGTCATCCCTTCCCTCCAGGATGTTGACTGTACCACACAGCTTTGTGTTGTAGCAAATTGCTGAAGGTGCACTTAAACTCACTGTACGTGCTGCCACCAAATGTATTGAACAGCTCTGGTCCTGATACTGACCCTTGAGGGAAACCATTTGTCACTGGTATCCACTTGGACATTGAGTCCTTGACCACAACTCTTTGAGTGCAACCATGCAGACAATTCTTTTTCCACCAAGGAATTCATCAATCAAACTCATATCTCTCCAATTGAGAGACAAGGATGCCATGTGGGACAGTGTGAAATGCCTTGAACATGTCAAGGTAGATGTTGTCAGTTGCACTTTGCATGTCCACCAATGTTGTGGCCCATCATAGAAGGCCATCAAATTTGTCAGGCACAATTTGCCCTTAGTGAAGCCATGTTGGCTGTTACCAATCATCCCCTTACTGTCCATGTGCCTTAGCAGAGTTTCCAGCAGGATCTGCTCCACGACCTTGCTGAGCACCAAAGTGAGCCTGGTCTGTAATTCCCCAGCTCTACCTTTTTTCCCTTTTTAAAAGTGGGAGTTATATTTCCCCATTTCCAGTCAGCAGGAACTTCGCTCTACTGCCACGACTTCTCAAACATGACTTCATGACGTTTAACCATGCCAAGTGCAAGGTCCTACACCTGGGTCAGAGCAATGCCAGGCACAGCTACAGGTTGGGCAAAGAAGAGATCCAGAGCAGCCCTGCGGAGAAGGACTTGTGGGTGGTGGTTGATGAGAAAATGAACATGAGCCAACTTCAGTGTTTGCTCACAGCCCAGAAAGCCAACTGTATCCTGGGCTGTATCAAAAGGAGCATGACCAGCAGGTCAAAGGAGCTGATCCTGCCCCTCTACTCTGCTCTCAAGAGACCTCACCTGGAGTATTGTGTGCAGTTCTGGTGTCCTCAACATAAAAAGGACATGGAGCCGTTGGAACAAGTCCAGAGGAGGGCCACGAGGATGATCAGGGGACTGGAGCATCACCCATATGAAGACAGGCTGAGAAAGTTGGGGCTGTTCAGCCTGGAGAAGAGAAGGCTGTGTGGAGACCTCCTAGCAGCCTTCCAGTATGTGAAGGGGGCCTATAGGGATGTTGGAGAGGGACTCTTCATTAGGGACTGTAGTGACAGGACAAGGGGTAATGGGTTCAAACTTAAACAGGGGAGGTTTAGATTGGATCTAGGGAAGAAATTCTTTCTTGTGAGGGTGGTGAGACACTGGAATGGGTTGCCCAGGGTGGTTGTGAGTGCTCCATCCCTGGCAGTGATCAAGGCCAGGTTAGACAAAGCCTTGCATAATATGGTTTAGTGTGAGGTGTCCCTGCTTGTGGCAGGGGAGGTTGGAACTAGATGATCTTAAGGTCCTTTCCAACCCTAACTATTCTATGATTCTATGACAACTGCTTGTCAACTGCATCTGCCAGTTCTTTCAGGGCCTGTGGATGTTTTCATGTTTGACTATGCTGATGACTGTAGAAATCAGGGAAAATTATTATAATGATTTTTCTGCACCTAAACAATCAAATAAAGGTGATTTTGCATGTTTCAGTTAAAAATTAAAAAACATGCTGGTATACATGCCTGTTCTTCTGTGGCTTTGTTTTTTGAAAACTAGATTTGTGCCTGGTGTGCCATAAAGCAATCCCACATGCTCAGGAGAGATACTGTGCTTAATTCAGGCCTGGGTGACTCATGGACTTTTCCACAAGTCAGGCACACCAGTGCTGGATTTCTCATCGCATTTACATATACAAAATTTACATGGTAGTACCCTCTCAATTACAGTGATTGTTTACAATGTATGTATAATTATAATATTTGCTGTGTCATTCCTTCTAATCACTATGCCTGCTCAGAGGAGGAGTCATAAAAAAGGCCCGGGTCTTTTTGACCTGTGGGTGTGATTGTCAGTATTATAATGAAGGTAGTTCATTATAATATTTCTGGACACCTTAAAAGTTAATTTCATTGCCAAATTAGATAACGGAATGCTTACTTTTCCAAGCTGTCAAATAACTTATCCTTTAATACTACCAATCCTGAATGTTTTTCTTCTATCTTTCAAACAAGAAATGGGTGTGCTCATGGATTCCTTATTGTTTCAAGAGGGTCACTCTGTCCCAGGCCCAACATGTAGTAATTATATAACTATGGCTACCAATTGCAGGTGAACAATGTAGCAAGCAATATATCATATCAGCCTTCTTAACATGCTATCCCTCCCACTTAGAAATTGTTGTTTTCCTGGTGCTCCTTTAAACCCAGATTTCTCATCTTATTCAAATACTTACCATTCCTGCATTAGAGCTCCAAGCATAAAGTATTTAGTAACCAAGACTTCTTTAGGAAAACAAACAAACAAACAAACAAACACATAAGAATAGAAAAAAACCAAACCAAAACAAAACAAAACAGTGATCATTTTTCCCTGTCATTTTAATTGTTTTTCTTTATTTAAAGGCACAGGACAGTTGCTGTTCCTAAATATTTTAATTCAATGCCGATAAACATGTCCAGGCTGCTAACTAAATACTCAACCCCTTATGTAACAACATTTCCCATTTTCATTTTTCCAGCTGTATTTATTTCTTTTGCTATTCAATTGCAAAATAAATAAATCTCTGTAGAATGATAACCCACAAGGAGTTTGGTATGTAAAAACATGACAAAATGTCACTGAAGTTTAAGATAAAGCATCTGCGAATGTCAGCAGTGTGTAAAGATTTAGACTAAGTCTGCAGAAGTTCATGTCCTTTCTCTGAACTTTGTAAAAATGCCAGTTTCTGGATTTCAACATCAAATACATTTAAAATGATCTTCAAAATTTAAAGGATTGTGTTCACTAATTTTGCCTGTATTACATCTTCTTAAAAAATAATAAAAAGGCAAATAAAATTGAAATGAACTGAATGAACTATTCATTTGGGGTTTGTTAATTTCTTTGTAATTTAAGTTGGAATTGATATATTGATGAAGTTTCTGTATGACCAGAAATGGGGAAAATATCATACAACCTTGCAACCTATTTTCCCCATGGGTTTTTGTTGTTGTTGTTGTTTTTTATTGCCTGTGAAACAGCCAGAACAAATATCAGTGTGGAGAATGGCTATTCTGTGAAGGAACTGTGAATTTCATTATGAATTTAATTATTTGACTTGCTCCATAATAATAAAAATGAGAGCAAAATTTCATTTAAAAAAGCCATGCAGTCTTCAAACAGTAATGGTCCAGAAATATTTTGAATTATTTCTCCAATAGCAAGAATCATTTGAGTCATGCATAACAACTAAATCTCCCCCTCCCCTTTTCTTTTCCCACTCCAAAAATGTAGAAATTTAGCAGATTACTTAAAGCACTCCTTTTTTCAACTTTTATCAAAATAGTTATTTCCCTAAGATGCTTTTCTGCCATGATGAATGGAGTGATACAAAATCTGGTTGTGGGGGAAGGAGAACTGTGAAAGGCGCTTTATCACTCTACTTCCCCATCTTAGTAACATTTAACTTGAAGCATTAAAGGCTTTTTCTGCTCTTCATAGAAGAGAAAAAAGTCACTAAAGTAGGTGCTTTCAGTGTGTTTCAGTAATGCATTTTGTCAGTTTTATCATCTCCTGAATCTTGTATTGTCACTTTAAATCTGAGTAATCTGTATCATAAGTGACATAAAACTTTGCTATATGAAGTCTGCCATTTTGAATTTATCATCTAAGCTAGTAATTCAGCTGGAACTGCTGCAGGGGTGGAAAGCACATTCTTGTTGCTTCTCACCTTGGCCATTCCCCTGTATGCAAGTCACACATCCCAGTATACTGTCCTGCTAAAGCAGTTTCACTTCCTTTGGAAGAGGAGCTACCCTCTGGGCAACTCCAGGACTATTACTATATCTCCATTTTGTTCAAGTGGAGATGGAATGTCCATAATCTTCTTTGGTTTTCTATGGACATTTTTATTAATAGAAATCTACTCATAGATACCACAACCAGATAGAAGAAGTGAATTTTAATTCTTAATATGAATCTGTAATAATAGCTTCCAAAACTTTAACAGGTGTTGAAGGAAAAGGAAAGGGTAACCTGAAAACAAATATCCCTATCTGTATACATGAGAAAGTCCTATCCTTGCTTATTTCTGCATATCCTGTATTAAATAAGAAGAAAAATGCATTGTAGTTATAGATTGGAATGATTTTATCATGCTACAGAACAGTCTGGGACTATTTAAAGGAGTCAACTCAACCACATGCTTGAAAGCTTAGAAAAATACCTGCACATACAAAATTTTAATAGAGATAATTTTTGGTAGCCTTTATTTTTTAAACTTAGAATCATAGAATAGTTCGGGTTGGAAAGGACCTTAAGATCATCTGGTTCCAACCCCCCTGACGTAAGAAGGGATACCTCACACTAAACCAGGCCACCCAAGGCTTCATCCAATCTGGCCTAGAACACTGCCAGGGATGGAACACTCACAACCTCCCTGGCCAACCCATTCCAGTGCCTCACCACCCTCACAGTAAAGAATTTCTTCCTTAGATCCAATCTAAACCTCCCCTGTTTAAGTTTGAACCCACTACCTCCTGTTCTGTCACTACAGTCCCTAATGAAGAGTCCCTCCCCAGCATCCCTATAGGCCCCCTTCACATACTGGAAGGCTGCTAGGAGGTCTCCACACAGCCTTCTCTTCTCCAGGCTGAATAGCTCCAACTTTCTCAGCCTGTCTTTGTATGAGAGGTGCTCCAGTCCCCTGATCATCCTCGTGGCCTTCCTCTGGACTTGTTCCAACAGCTCCATGTCCTTTTTATGTTGAGGACACCAGAACTGCACACAATACTCCAAGTGAGCTCTCACAAGAGCAGATTAGAGGGGCAGGATCACCTCCTTCGACCTGCTGGTCACACTCCTTTTGACGCAGCCCAGGATACGGTTGGCTTTCTGGCAGCTCATGTTCATTTTCTCATTGACCACCACCCCCAAGTCCTGCTCCACAGGGCTGCTCTGAATCTTAGAAATAGCAGATATTTAATGTGTACATATTAAACTAATAAAAGCCTTCCATCATAAAATGGAAGCTTATAAAAATAATTTTAAGAATTAAGAGTCTTAATTCCCTTGAAAACATATATGTTTCTTGTGATTTACTACTGTCTTGCTGAGTGAAGTAAAGGGTTAATCAATCTCAATTTGTTTTGGCCTGAAGGCTTCAGTCAGGGCAGTAGACTGTACTCAAAGTGACAATGTGGACTTTAATTTCTTTGAAGTATTTCTGCAGTTATTAGGTGTCAGGAAGCATATTCTGTTATGGACTATGAAGGGAAAGGCTGAGATGGGGAGGTAAAGTTTTTCAGTTCGGAAGCAGAGGACTGAGAAGTAAATGAAGGCAGATTTTCCAGAGTGGAGATACTGAAGCTCAATCTCACTCTCTCATATTCCCACCTCAAATTTATTCATTTAGCTGTGCAGTGGAATGAAGAGTCGGTTCCACAGTGGGTTGAGAGATGTTCCCATCTGCACTGGTTCATTATCAGAATGTAGTATTTTTAGTTATTTGAAGTGAACGGACACCGTTTCATTAAGTTTCACTTACAGATGAAATACAAAATTGATACATTCCCGCTGGTTAGCAGTATTCACTCTGCCTTTAAGATGATGCTGTACACAAGAGAAATTAAGTCGTGCTGAGAAAGAAATGAAAATATTCCCTTAAAGGATTTAAGGCTGCAGAAGTAAAACAGGAACTGCAAAGTAAAATAATTAATTTGAAACCAACAGCAATATCAGGAGCGATATGCTCTTTGAATAATCAATGGATCTTGCATCTTAAGTCCACACTGTGTTCTCTTCTTTCCTCCAGTATAATTTTATTTATATTTATTTTTTATGTTATCCAAAACTAACAGAATGCTTAAGGAAAGATACATCTTATTCAGAATGCTCACTGTCAGGGAATTAGTAATTGAGGAAGCCTGCTCTTCTGAGAATATATACACTAGGGGCAAATACACTAGCAAAGAAAACTATGTATTATAAACCATACAAGCTGATATAATCACAATAGAATTGACAAGAATTATCTGCTGCTTTACAGTTGGTTTTCTTTTGCTTTTCTCTGTCTTAAAAAGAAAAAAAAAAAAAAAAAAAAAAAAAAAAAACCACAGAACAAAACAAAAAGCAGCAGAAAAAAAACCCAAACAATCTTTACTACATGTTGCAAAGAAATTTAAGAACATAACTGGTAAAAATGCATTACCTGTTACTGGTTTCTAATAACCTGAAGTCGGTTCCACAATCTGTAAACACATTACACTACAATTTTGAGGTCTTTACTGTTTTTCACTGGGATATATGCTCATGGGAATTTTACTAAATACTTTTAACAGTTTAACACTGTAATAGTGATTTAAAAGCACTTACACAAAAAAGTATTTTATTTACTTCATCTATATTGTTCAATAAGGACAGCATGAAGGTTTACATTTTATTGTAACATGACAGATTTCTGATTCCCCATGTAAGGGACTAGTATGATCCAATGGATCTTTACTGTCACCAGTTACTTATCTGAGAGAGTATTTATTAGGCTGGGGAAGGTCTGTAGAGTTTTATGTGGTACTGATCTTTTTGTTTGTTTTTATTTGTGTTTGATATCTGTGATAACTGTAAGTCAGAAATACTGAGACAGGTTCTGTAGTATATGACATGGAAGACAAAGCTCATTTCAGGATTACTTACAGGTAGAGAAAATATGCCACCCTTGAACTTTCTGAATTGTGCCATAGACTTTCCATCTGCACTAGACTAGAGTTTGTCTTTCTCTTCTGAAGCCTGGATCCCCCACCTGGGGTCTTTTCTTGTTACAGCTGCTTTCCCTCCTGTTTCCTTTTGCAGTCATCAAACATCTATCTGTTACAAGTACTCCTGCAATGGCACAAGGCAGGTACTCTCGTCTATCCTCACTATACATTTAAACTTTCCCTGGGATAAAAATTGGCATTACTATAATATTAATGAAAGGAGGTGAATAGTTTATTATTGTTTATCACTATAAGAGAAAGGTTCAGGTTTATATTAATCACTTGCTCCTAGGACATAGAGCATGATGGGAAAAACTAGTGATTTGTGTGGCTCTGAATTGCTTGTCTGTCTCTCTGACCTTTTTGAATTGAAGTTTTATAGACCTCAGCTGTTTGCCCTGTAAAGTCTTACAGAGATTTATCAGCTTTATGTATTTTCCTCTCTCTTTGGGGATAATTATATTTGTATGACACAGTCACAGCAAATGCTATTGCAAAAACAAAGGCTTTAATAATCTTGGTGTTAAGTAGTTTCTGAAAGATAGGCACAAGCATTCAAAATCCAAAGTCTTGAATATTTTACTTTCTTCACTGTAACATCTAAACTGCCATTTCAATATGGATTGGCTGGAAAACAAGAATTCCATTTTCACAAAGAAAATTATTACATAAAAAAATATTTGGTTTTGCAGTACAACAAAACAGCACTTTGAAAAACATGAACAGTTAATAGCATGACAGTTAGACACTGAACTCTGTTTGTCCTGCATGATTTGGAAGAGAGATTTGGGACCAGATAAGGGCTTAGAAGGAGTTTAAAGAGCCTTTTGACTTTTATAACTTTAACCCAAGTATTTATTGACTGAACGTATGCAGCTTCTTTAATCCTAATTTTGCAGCTTCTCTACTTTCTCAAGTTGCTTCTATTCCAGGTACTCTGGCTCAGCCTGCCAAGAAAGTAAACATTAGATGGCCTTCTAAAGCAAGAGACACATTGAAACAGCCTGTACCTAGCTGCAGGTGCAAACTCCTGCACTGGCCTTGTTGATCTGTGATATAACTCAAAGCAGGGAAGCATAACTATAATGACAGCAGCAGGACCTGATTCAGTGACATTCCTGCAAAGGCTGGGTGACAGCCTACACAAAAGTTGCCCAAATGGTGTGAAACAAACTCATCTCTGAATCAGAAGGATTTACATTAACTTTTGGGTTCCTTTCTATCCTAAGTGAATATATTGCAAATATATTTCTCCATTCCAAGTACTAGCTCTGTCTGGGACACTTATATAAAAATGCAATAGGGAAACAAGAGTTTATGTTGAAATCCTGTAACACTTGGCTTTCATAACTGAACACTGAGCTATATAAAAAAATCAAGGCTTGAGGCTGCATTTCATTGATGATGTATTTCTCAATTTGCTTAAACCCTGCAAAAAGAGAAGACTGTACCTGTGCTAACATTATTTTTGACAAATATCTTTTGGAAAGAGGCTTTTACATTACATGTAACAGTTGCAATTTTTTTTTTTTTAATTGATTTGTATTTCTTTGGTTTGGGATCAAAAAAAAATGATTGATGTACAAATGAAATACAAAACCTAGTATGCGTAATTTCNTTGACAATTTTGGAAAGAGGCTTTTACATTACATGTAACAGTTGCAATTTTTTTTTTTTAATTGATTTGTATTTCTTTGGTTTGGGATCAAAAAGAAATGATTGATGTACAAATGAAATACAAAACCTAGTATGCGTAATTTCACTAGAGGGCAGAAGATGCCTGGTGTTTGACATCTACAGAAGCACATATGAGTTTATTTGACAAAAAGGTTCTAAACCAGCTGTCTCCTGAGCAGTCTAACCTCTGAATCACCATACACCAAGCAAATCAATAATATTATATGGTAGTCACTGTTCAAGGAAGGAGCACTGAGATGGAAATTCCTTCACTTAGACTTCCATGTACTGTAGATGTACACCAGTGAATAACAGTGCTTTCCAAAGAATTCTTCATGAAAAAAAAAGAAATACTTTCTCTCTTCAGTTCTATTGTAAGACAACAAAAGGGGGAGAAAGAAAAAGAAAGATGAAGGAATCAAAAGCCGGATTTTGATATCTAACTTTAAAGCTATGTTAAATTGATTAAACCTACTAATTCCATAGTTAATTGTGTGAAAAAGTGGTGATGCAAGGACAGTAATGTTTTGCAGGTCCTTCTAATTGTAGCTTTGTCGAGAATCCATGTGATTCCTAGATACATATTTATTTAGGAAAGCAAACAGATGGCTTGAAAAATGCAATTAAGTAGAAAACCATGATAAGAGCCCCATCTAAACTAAACTAATCAGAAAGTCAACTATAGCATTTGCTTCTTGGTACACACAAGCTAAGCATTGTTTCTTATATTTTTTCCATCATTTTTTTCCTGTATTTTGACTGATGAGACTAGCAGACTTTACTGTATTTCCCAAGCTCTGGATAAATGTTTTATCTCACCTTCTACTATTTGCCCTTTATCAGCCAATCTCACCAGTATTTCTTCATTTTATTTCACTCTTATGTGATGTCAAGCAGCTCCAACTGAACATGAGCATTTGCTATGGGTCCAGCTGGAAGAGTAAATTTTGTTCATAAATAGCCCCTGTAGGTCTGTGTTCAGATTTGTGACTAAAACAGTGTTGACAACAGACTGGTGCTTTAGTTATTGCTGAACACTACACAACATTAAGGACTTCCCATTTTCTCATTCTACCCCACAGCAAGTAGGCTGGGATTGGGCAAGTTGCTGGGAGGGGTAACATCTGGAACAGCTGACCCCAACTGACCAAAGGGATATTCCATACCATAGAACAAAATGCTCAACAGTAAAAACTTAGGGGGGAGGAGGGTAGGTGGACAGGAACCTTTCCAAGTTAGGCTTTGCTCAGAATCTGACCAGGAATTGGTCTATGCATGGAGGTGACAAGTGGTTTTATATTGCTTTTTTTTTTTTGCGTCATTCCCTCCCCTTTCTTCCCACCTTTCATTTATTGAATTAAATTCATCTTTACCTGCAAGATTTTTCTCACGTTCTTCCAGCTCTCTCTGGTATCCTCCTTAGGGGGGATTGTGTGTGACTGAACAAGCAGCTGGTGGGTGCTTAATTGCTGGCTAGGGTCAACCTACCACAGCACTTGTAGGTATTCAAAACAAAAGATCAAGAAACTTAAACATCAACTGAAAGAAAATTGCATCTCTCTCTCTCTCCTCTCCTCCCCCAGTGTTTTCCATTATTAATAATTGTCCTAAAGAAAGCTATTCAAAAGTTTGTCAACTTTTGTCAACTGCAAATAAACAAGGTATCAAATATTCACATAAAGTTTATGGATAGGAACAGTTGCCTTGTTAATTTTAGTGTCCTAGTTTCAGCACTGCATAGAAGTCTACTTCAAAATATTCAGCTTCAGAGCTTGTAGCTGCTTTCAGGAGCAATTTAACCAATTTAGAGATAATGGCAATAAGAAAATAATATTCTGCCTTTTTATTGGTTACTTTCAAGTCCTCAAAAGTTATGCCAGAGAAAAGTCGAACTGGCTCCTCAAAGTGACTCTCATTACTTTCCTGTTTTAAGGCAGTATCTCTTTCTTCTAATAATTACTTTAAATATGCAAGAATGTCCTATAAAATTTTTTAGTAAAATGTTAAAACATAATACTCAGTAATAGTATGATTATTAGAAATTGGCATGGACTATTGACTGTAAAACCAATGGACAAAACTGACCTCTATCATGCATTATTTAATGCTTGCATTCGATAGAAGTATTGCTGAATCTTATCTGATAATATGTATACACTTGTGACGGGATGCTGTCTGCCTCAGGTTTGAAGTGAATCTGCCTAGGTTTTGTCCTTTAATGAACAGCCCCACAGATTCTGAAAGTCTTAAAACTCAGAATGTAATGGAGGGAAGTGAATAAAAACTATGATGTCTTTGCCTCTTTAGAATGAGAAAACTGAATGTGACAAGGAAACATAATAAGAACAATAATGATAAATAATAATAATAATTAGGCATTTATGAGCTAAAGATCAAATTTACTGTTACAGTTATGAAGTGGATTAACCCAGACCACTTTAGAACTATGCAAAACCATATGCCCTTGGATAAAACCTTTAGAGAGGATAACTGTATATGCTCTTATATTAGCTGTTGTTTCTTCCTAGATCTGAGGTGAAAAAATGGACTTCCGCAGAGTGTTATGTCAATTTCTTTATGTTTTGTTTGTCTCCAGCAATAGCCACAACACTGCATGAAACCTAAGATGCAAATGGTCAGGAAATTTATGTTTTTAGACTGAGGGACAGTCAGTACCTGAATATGTACTTATAAAACAGGCTAAAACAAGACCAGTTCAGCAATTAAGGTTGAAAATTCAACAAAGGTTACCTAATTACCAACTGAAATTCTTTGCCCACTGAACAGACAGAAAGCACTGAGAAAACTCAATGTTTGTGATAATAAAACTCTAATGTCTTCAATTTAGCAAAAGCTACTCTAAACTCAGATAATGAGCAATAAATCTCAAATTTTTAATGACTGGAGCAGAGAAATAATAAGATTAGTATTAAAGCTTTTGTAGTCAACATACTGAGCAATTTTATACTTCATTTCACTTATTGCTATACCTCCTACTATTTTTTTTGCTCATTTTCCCCTAAGAATTTTCTTAGTTGAGACACAGAAATGTCAGAAAATATCACCTTCTCTCTCTCACAGAGTATCACCATGTATATATTCCACTGTCACCAGTTTACTGAGAAGATTTGAGAGACCAATGTCTTTGTTTGCATTGTATGTGTATTTGCTTAGTTTCATGTGTGTTTGTTTCATGCAGTATGAATAAAACCCATTAATTGCATCTGAGAATGAAGTAATCAGATCCTTGAAAACCCTTGCAAGGCAAATCTCAGCAGTGGAGAGTCCTGCAAATACATCAAATATAATACTCTATGTTTAATTAACAGATCAAACACTACCTAGAATAACAACCTAAGCCTCTCAAGAAACAGTCAGAGCAGTCAGCATTGCTCCTTGAATCAACAGAACTTTTAACCAGAAAGGTAATTCTTCCCTTTGCAGATGCCAGTATTAAGAGCCCCTGTGTAATGAAATGGCTGCCAGCTACCTCTAGCAAACATAAAGATCACTCTTTTGGCGTTCTTTCATAAAAATAGGCATTTTACAGAGAGAACACTGTGCATGTTAAAGAAAAAACTAAACTGTAGACCTGCACAATTTTTTACACAGAAGAATGACATGTCATAGTTTTCATATATATGTTACTGGATGCACAGCTTGGAAAGTGTTCAGACAATGCAGTGATGAGATAGTTTATAAGAACTTTCTGTTTCTAGGAAAAGAAAATGTCTTGAATATTTTCTCGAACAATTCTAAATTATTAGACAGTATGCTATTCTCTGGGCTTATATAATAAATATGTGGCCATCTATTTTGCATCAGGAGGTGCTGGGGCTTTATGACACCAGGAAGAAAGAAACTCAGATTTTATAAAGTATCATTTAAAATGTTATTTATTAGAGCTAACACTATAAAGAAATAGAGAGTAATATAGACAATCATACATTTTAGATAGTGGAAATCCTTAAATGTGCATCATTGAACAAGTTTCCAAGCCACAGGCAGCATACCATGGATATAGTGGTTAGCATGGCTGCCTTCCAAGCAGTTGACCCGGGTCAAGTCTTGGAAGGCAAATGCAGGGACTGAGACTGAAGATCCTGGGCCCACTGTAGGAGAGTACCTGGTTCGAGACCACCTTAAAGAACATGAACATGCACAAGTCCATGGGACTTGATGAAATCCATCCACAGGGCCTGAAGGAGCTGGCGAATGAAGTTGTTAAGCAACTGGCCATCATATCTGAAAAATCATGGCAGTCAGGTGAAGTTCCCCAAGACTGGAAAAAGGGGAAATATAACCCCCATTTTCAAGAAGGGGAAAATGGATGACCTGGGGAATTACAGACCAGTCAGTCTCACCTCTGTGCCTGCCAGAATCTTGGAGCAGATTCTCCTGGAAGGCATGCTAAGGCACGTGAAAAACAACAAGGTGCTTGGTGGCAGCCAGCATGGCTTCACTTAGGGGGAAATCCTGCCTGACCAATTTGGTGGCCTTCTATGATGGGGCTACAGAACTGATGGAAAGGGGTAGAGCAGTTGACTTCTTCTACCTGGACTTGTGCAAAGCGTTTGACACTGTCCCACACAACATCCTTGTCTCTAAATTGGAGAGACATCAATTTGATAGGTGGACCACTTGGTGGATAAAGCACTGGTTGGTTGGCCACACACAAAGATTTCTGGTCAATGGCTCAGTGTCCGTCTGGAGGCCAGTGACGAGTGGTGTCCCTCAGGGATCAGTGTTGGGACCTGTCTTGTTTAACATCTTTGTCGCTGACATGGACAGTGGGATTGCTGCACCCTCAGCAAGTTTGCCGATGACACCAAGCTGTGTGTTTCGGTGGATATGCTGGAGGGAAGGAATGCCATCCAGAGGGACCTTGACGCTCTTGTGAGGTGGGCTGATGCCAACCTCATGAAGTTTAACCATGCCAAGTGCAAGGTCTTATACCTGGGTGGGAGCAANCCTTGACGCTGAGGTGGGCTGATGCCAACCTCATGAAGTTTAACCATGCCAAGTGCAAGGTCTTATACCTGGGTGCGAGCAATCCCAGGCACAGCTACAGGCTGGGCAGAGAAGAGAGAGAAGAGATTCAGATCAGCCCTGTGGAGAAGGACTTGGGGGTGGTGGTCAATGAGAAAATGAACATGAGCCAACAGTGTGTGCTCGCAGCCCAGAAAGCCAACTGTATCCTGGGCTGCATCAAAAGGAGCGTGACCAGCAGGTTGCGGGAGGTGATCCTGCCCCTCTATTCTGCTCTCGTGAGAGCTCACTTGAGGTATTGTGTGCAGTTCTGGTGTCCTCAACATAAAATGGACATAAAACTGTGTCGTGGTTTAAACTCAGCTTCTACTCCTCCCCTCTTTCTTCCCTTCCCGTTCCCCCCCCCCCCCCCCCCCCCCCCCCCCCCCCCCGGGCGGGGTGAGCAGCAGGGAGCTGCTGGCTGTGCTTCGGGTAGCTAAAGTTAGCTAATGGGCTGCAATATTTCTAATGGAGAATGTTTATTTGAGTGCATGTGTGCATTTGCCAAGTATAGCGAGGTAANCACGCTCCCGGAGGGATGGGGAGGAGAATCAAAGGAATGCACCTCCCACGGGTTGAGATAAGAACAGCCCAGTAATCAAGATATAACACAAATTACTACTACTACCACCAATAATAATAGCAATAAGAAAATAACAAGGGAAGAGAATACTATACCACCCGCCGAAATGAGCCCAACCAGGAAGTACCAGTGTCCTTCTGGGGTAACTCCCCATTACCTCCCCGGGCACGATGTGCTGTGGTATGGAATACCTCTTTGGCTAGCTTGGGTCAGGTGTCCTGTCCCTGCTTCCCCCTGGCCTCCCCTCCTCCCTGGCAGAGCATGAGACTCAGAAAGTCCTGATCAGCACGTTACTGAGCAGCAGCTAAAAACATCGGTGTTATCAGCTCTGTTCCCAGGCTGAAAGTCAAAACCACAGCACTGCACTGGCCTACTAGGGAGGNCAGAATAAACATTCCTTAGCGACAACTAAAAACACTGGTGTTATCAGCTATGTTCCAGGGAGAGTCAAAACATAAAAACTGCATCAGCTACTAAGAAGGAGAAAAATTGACTGCTACTGCTAAAAAAGGACAAACTGTTGGAACAAGTCCAGAGGAGGGCCATGAGGATGATCAGGGGACTGGAGCATCTCCCATACAAAGACAGGCTGAGAAAGTTGGGGCTGTTTAGCCTGGAGAAGAGAAGGCTGCGTGTAGGGCTTCTAGCAGCCTTCCAGTATGTGAAGGGGACCTATAGGGATGCTGGGGAGGGACTCTTCATTAGGGACTGTAGTGACAGGACAAGGGACAACGGGTTCAAACTTAAACAGGGGAGGTTTAGATTGGATCTAAGGAAGAAATTCTTTACTATGAGGATGGTGACGGTGTTGCCCAGGGAGGTTGTGAGTGCTCCATCCCTGGCGGTGTTCAAGGCCAGGTTGGACAGAGCCTTGGGTGACATGGTTTAGTGTGTGGTGTTCCTGGGGCTGGAACTTGATGATCTTAAGGTCCTTTCCAACCCTAACTATTCTATGATTCTATGATACTATGATTCTAAGACCCCATCTGTGGAATGTTACCTTATTTTGGTTATTTGAGCTATTACAAGATTTTCTTCCAAGCAAGCAACTCTATTCATTATTTCTACTATCAAACAGAAATGATGCTCTCATGAGAATGTCTTGCTGCACTTTTAGGTAAAGGCAAGGCCATGCATGTGATGTAATTGCCAGTACCAAGAGGAAGCTGCCTGTAGCTCATCTGAGCTGGGTAATTTTATTCTGCAGATAAGTGATCTGCTCAGCACAGTAGAGTCCTGATGGCCAAGCTGTACACCCAGCACAGCACAGGAAACGAGGTCAGAGGCATGGGCCAGAAAGTTGTTATATGGATCACTAGTTCTTTGGTGTACAATGGTCTTCTTGAACCCAAGGTTTATCTTCGTCTAATGAAATAAATTCCAGGTGATTTTATTTTACTTTCTCTTAGAGAAAAAACATTTTTGAGAATTTTTACTCAGCCTACAATGTCTCCAAATCTCAAGATTTATTAGTGTGTTTTAAATAAAAGACATAGAATTTATCTTATGTAGCTCTACTAATAAAAAATTCTTAAAACTCTGTCCTTAACTTTCCCCTATGGACAATAGGAAGGGATAGGCACCCTTACACTATACTCAGATAGCTCATGTACAGTAATCTTTGGAATATTTTTTATTCTGTTTTATAAGGAACTCTAATTTAGATTATGCATTGAACTTTGGGTTAGTTACAGTTAAATGAGATGAATGCCACTCAATTCTATGTGCTAATAATGATACACAGATTTCTGCTTTTCATTTCCTCAGAAATATAAACAGACTTTTTCTATCCTGACTGTGTGAAGACATTCCATAAATCAAGGTGAGGCTGCAAAAACAAAAAGCAAATAAATACAGCCTTAAAGAATTGAAAGATCTTGGAATTTTAATAGAATCATATAGATATGAATAAAAGAATAGTTGAATGGCAGATTATAATGTGGCTGGTGAGGAGTTTTCGTACTCCATCACCTTTGTATAATTCTGAATGTTGAAGTTAGCTGCAGCAAGGAGTTATTTGTCTTGATGTTTTATTGTCCTTTGAATGAAAAATGCTACTTCTTCCAGAAGACTGGAGCAATGATGAATCCACAGCACAATGGACAGGGGACTAGGAACGGAATAACTGCTAATGCAGTTATGGCAGTTATTGCAGTTAATGTGTGCTCAATAAGGATTTGTACTTGCATGACACACAAACTGGTACATTACTTGACAGTATAAGCAAGCTAATATTACTCTTAAAGCCACAGAATTAAAATGACTGAGACTATGGACATGGGTTTGTTTAACTTAAACATTTGTTTAATTTAAACGTTATGACAGTATAACTAAATTAAAAAGCTTTTAAAACCTTTATTTGGAAAACAGCAAATAAATAAATGCTTTATATAGAAATTTGGTTTTCTTTACACAATTACAGAAAGAAGTGACTAGCAGTTGTTTGGTAATTTCGACTCTAACTTAAGCTTAAACCATGTAATTCTGTAGCTGTTTATACTAAATTCCATAATTCCTCAGACATAGGTTGAAAAAGTTTCTGTTATTTTACAGATATTCAGCTTTACAAAATGATTTGAGAGAGAGATTAGAGGCTGGTGGTATAGCTCATTGACTCTGTAACTGACTTGATTTATAGCAGCTAAGAGTGCGACCAAGTAGAAACCTTCTAACTCTGTGACATTAAGATTTGCTTATCTTTTTTTTTATCAATCAATAAAAAAGGACACTTTAATCTCTTCTCTTCCACATAGAAAGAGTCACTACTGGACTGCAATCATACCAGATAAAAAGCAAGATATACTTTACTAAACAAATCTTATAGCAAAGTGTATCTTGGTTATCACTGGAGTGCATTTCCTGAAAAAAAAAAAAAAAAAAAAAAAAAAAAA
>NDXB01019290.1:126826-140607 GCA_002631895.1 Agapornis roseicollis
AAAAAAAAAAAACAAAACAAAACTGCATTTTTCCTTTTTTATTTAATCATCCCACTAAAAGTCTTGAGATTACTTTCAGTTTGGATTCCACTTGTTTTCTAAATGGACTGCCCTTTCTACAGAATTAAAGCTGGCCTCTTGTACAAAGTTGTAATAACTTCCTCATGTCTATTTAGCTGTTGCTTGGCTTAATGTAATTTTTTCTTAATAGCAGCTGTTGCAAGGTTAAGATGGCCAAGCTTCAGCTGTATACAACAATCACTGTCTGAAAGCCTTAAGAATTGCAACACAGTCTTAGGAAGGAGACACCCAAAAGGTAGTCACATGATAGAGATAAGAAATATATGAAAATCTCATTCAGGACAGAAGATAATACATGTTATATATGGGGTTAAGTAGTTTCAGCAATCTAATCAAAATACAAGAAACAGCTACAAACAGTTGCAAATTCCAGTGACTATAAAACTCAGTAAAATACAAAAACTGAGAAAATACTGACTCAATGAGAACAAATAACATGTATTAACTTCTTAGTATTGTGTCCCTTTCTTCTGATGTATTGCTTACTCTTCCACTGTCCCACTAGGTACTAAGGTCAATAGCATCAATCTTTCTTAATAAGAAGTAGGGAGTTACAATGACCCTTTAGTGTCCTGAGTTTTTTTTTTTTGCCATAAGTATGTTGTTAATGGTGGTGGGTTCTTCTGCCTTGGTGTTAGATTTTTCTGTTCTCTATTTTTTTCTCTGCAGTAAGTCTCACACAGGTGCACTCCACAGATCAACTTTTGACCACTGTGACTTGCTTTCACAAACTGGAACCTCTTATATCATTCTGCATCCACACTCTCCCACACCACATTTAAATTCAGCATCACTGGCAGTTCCTCTCATGCAGAATGGCTATCTGTTACTGCTCTATAATTTGAAACAAATTTAGGCAATAGCTAACTGATCGTTAGACAATTGCTGTCACAAGGAAAGTGAGCTAATATCAGCTCAGAGCAAGTGAGTTCTGAGAGACAGCACTACCAGGTCAGTTCAAAGCCTGAGGCTTTTTACAAGTAATGACAAAACATCTTATTTCCTGGCCTACAGAAAGACTACCCTTTGACAAGCCTGCTGTGCTCTGTACTGATCAGTGCATGAAACTGGATTCCAGAGGAAACAGAAAATTTAGCCTCTGACCTTTGTTGCCCTTACCTCCTTCTGTAGCTAAAAAATTTACCAGACTTTGGGGTAGCATGACCTAATTACATGATCTAATCCTTCACAGATATTTATGAGCAGCTATAAAAGCTGGGTATATTCCACAAAAATAATAGTTTTTCAAGTGCTACATGTGCAGACATGCTTAAGTAAAATGGTGACATTTGTCACTTACAACCTTTAGAACTGTGGTCCCAAAGCATGTCAAAAAGAACAATTTATTTCAGTTAATTATCAGTCAGACAAAACATGAAAATATATCGTTGGTGTTTGCTTACCGACTGCAAAAGAAGACATTTCAGACTGTCTGAAGTAATACATGATTCATTGAACAAACAGAATGACTATAACACCAGTTGGGAGTCTTTGCTTTTCTGCTTTTTCAGAAGAGAGTTTACTGAAAAAAAAAAGAAAGTGGTTTGTGTGTTTTGAAGACTTCTGCAGATTTAAGAAAATTCTACAAAATATTAGATTCATTTTGGTTTTGAATCAATCTGATAGCCAAAACATTTCATTTTAATACCATATACAATATTTCCTTTAGCAAAATTTGGTTATCATAGATCATTGAACGATTTATGTCTTTACCTTGATTCCCAGTTTTCTGAAAAGAATTTACGAATACCTATGTGTAGGTTGTAAACATTCTGCCTGGGCCCAGATAAAAATACTCTTTAGACCTTTGCCCACAGCCTTTCAAGGTAACCTTTCACACATGGAAAAGGTCAAATACTTAACTGACTAAGGAGGTGTTTCCCCCTTTAAATTGACTTTCTCTATGAAAAGCTTAATTCTTTTGCAGTCTCTTTCAGAAGAGCTGAACTTTTTATGACCAAACATCCCAGACAGCTCCTGACAATACACATATGAGTATTTCTCAGATGTTTTTCAGTTGTTTAGAGCTACTGTTTCTGGAAGTAATTGCCAAGAGTCAGCAATTACCAGCTACTTTGAACTTTATTTTCAGTCATGGTGCTATATTGGCTAAGAGCTTTATTGCTTCAGAAAAACAATAAATTTGTTCTTGGTTTTCCCTTCATATTAGCACTGTGAAACCAAAAACTCTAATTAAGAAATAATGACTAACGTTCAGAGAATCTGGATACACATATCCATTAGAAACATACTTGAGATTGCTTTCCTTAAGAATTTCCGATTAATCAACTTGCTTTGGAAGTAAACATTTTTACAGACATCTCCAAGCATTTAACTATTAATATTTGCAAAAGGATTTCATTGGCAACAACCTTTGTTGTTTTAAAATAAAATATTCAAGAAATGGATCTGTTAAGGCTTGGAATGGCTGTGCTCTCAAGACCTGGGGAAAAAAAAAAAAAGGAAGAAGATTGAAACAGATGATTTTGAAAAGTTGGTTCAGAAATGTCATTGTTTCAGTAAAATACTTCTAGACAAAATAATTTTTAAATTAAAACCAAACCTGAATAATTTTAATCTTTGCAAAATATCTTATTTTAGAGTTTTTACTGTTTTTAATAGTACCACATGTTTACCTTCTGAATTAACAAGGGAAGCATAAGAATCTGTTCATCATTCATATAATAGCCAGTGAACCAGGCACATAAAATCTATATTCACAAAACATCCTGTGAATATATTTAAGTCTTAAATTCTTTCCATGCTTCTTCTGCCAGCTATAGTAGCTGTCTTCTCTCATACACTTTAAAATATTTGATATAGAAATAATGTTGCACTATACTTAAAGTACTGCAATGGAAAAGTGGTATTAAAACTGTAGAAATACTGTAGTACAGATAATGCCAATTAACTTTTTATCCAGCCTCAATAGTTTTTAAATTGGGTTATTTTTGAATTTGAACATTTTACCTCTAGTAGCTCCAATATTCAACTGAATTTGCTAATAGCTAAGGATGCAATTGTCAGCATCAGCATAGCTGTAACAATTTGCTATGCAAACCAATAGACTTTTGAATAAAAAAGGTTAATGAATCTTAATTTTAAAAGGTATATCCAGAATTCTTCTAGAAATAAAGCTATATACTGTGTTTTGTAAGCTATATAGAAAATAATTACAAAGCAGCCCTCATTCCAGCTGAGCAAATACCTGTGCCAGTGCGAATACATGCGCAGGAATGTGTTTCAACCTCTAATACATTAACTGCTTTTCTACAAAATTAATAGAAAGACAGTTGGAAACCAGATGTGAAGACTGATGACATGCATATATTCTGATGCTATATTCCTTTTTGAACTAGGGTGGAATGCATTATTCAGAAAACTCTTATCAGGTTTGCAAAGATGTTTCTGCAAAGATGTTTCTACAAAGCATTTATTTAAGCAGATTAGCGATTTGGGATCCATTTTCCAACAGAAAGAATTACCATAATATTCAACATTTAAGCTACAGTTTTACTTAAAGGATTACTGATGTGTATTAAGTGTTCACGTCTTTAGATTCAAAACTGGACGGACTGGTTTAGACATCCCCAAAGACTTCAGTATGCATTTTTTGGTATTTAAAAATATATTTAATTAATAGGAATGACCTTAGAATGCATTTGACATACTTTGTGTGATACTTCAGGGTTTAGAAATGTCTTATAGAGATCTGAATATTAGTTTGCCATATTTCTTTGCCAATATAGTGATGAAATACTTTATTTCTTAAACCATTTCAGTGACATCAAAAGACATTTGAATTATATGAGGTAGGTTCTCTATCTTCAAACGAGCCCTGAGACTGTTGTAAAGGAGGATAACTCTATTCTTTCCCTCCTCTTCAAGGGTAATTTTGTATAGTGTTAGAAAGATAACCCCTGCCATTTGGATCACAAGCGAAATGTCTGTGGATTTCACAAGGTATTTTTACTGCAAGATTAGCCCTTATATGTGAAAGACTTTCAAATCCCAGTTTCTCTTGAAAAGGTACCTCTCACATTGCCATAAATATTAGCTTAGTAAATGAATAAAATGAATAAATGTCACAAAGCAAATCCAGAAGAAATCAATGTGAGGTAAGTATTGTATGCACTATCATTGCTGTGCAACATTCACAATAGGCATAAAGATCAACATAATAATTTTAAGAACACAGAAGTGGTTTCAAGGATTATTTTTTTTTATTATTATTGATCGTGTGTGTAAAGGCGCTTACTGCTTGTTCACTTCTCTCAAAAAATATATATCTCAAAGAAAGAGTGTCAAATACACTTTAATATTATGGAAAGTCTTCACATAGTTCCTCATTATTTTCCTCTCAGTATTATCTTGTTAGTTCATATGCTCCTTAAACAACATTTTTTTAGTGGATTGCTGTCAAGGGTATGTGTTATCATTTGCATTTAGAACAAACCCTCATATTATTTTGGATAAATAATAATTGTCAATTAGATTGTAACAAACTTTTGAAAAACAGTTCTCCAGTGAATTCATCTCATTAGTCTAAAGTTTTCAGCCATATTTACTTTTTGGTTGGATTTATCACCTCTAGAAAAAAAACTAGTGTTTATCCAACATTTTATTGACTGTTTTTTGTTAACGTGATTTAAATTTCAGGATTCTTATTTAGCAGTTGGATACTGTCTGTTTATAAAGCCTTGCTCAAACAGCAGAGAAAGTCTCAGAGCTGAAGGCCCTGGTTTTCGTGGGAAAAAGTAACCATTTGAATACATCCTGTAAAGGCAACATGCCCAGGTGCAAGCAAGCCAGGCAATTTCTGAAGAATGTAAAAGACAATTTCTTGACTTACACGATCAACAAACCAACTGGATGATGCGAACTGCTAGATTTACTGCTCCCAAAGCTGGTCAGAGTTGGTAAGGTTAATAGAAGACTTGGATATGGTGGACGCTGAAGAATTGGAGACAGTGGAGTTTGGAATCCTGAGAGGGGTGAGCAGAATAGAGAAGCAGAATTATTACAACATGTTTAAAGGGAGCAGCTTTGGCTTGTTAAGGGATCTGCTTGAGAAGATTGCATGGGAAACCCCCTGTATGGCAGAGGGGCCCAGGAAAGTTGGTTGATCTTCAAGAACAACATCCTCACAATGTAAAATCAATCTGTTCCTTGCAGAAGATCAGGCAAGTATGTCAAAAGGCCAGCTGGGTCTGGACACCGATTGCTTGACTGAGCATAAATGCGAAAATGAAACACACAGAAGATGAAAGCAGGGATGGTAAGAATATAGAGACCTTGCTTGAATGTGTGGATAGGGAACTAGGAAAGCCAAAACTCTGAGCTGAAATTAGCAAGGAATGCAAAGGGCAAAAGCCAGGGTTTCTCTAAATATATTTCCAATGAAAAAAAGGATAAGAAAAACCTGAACCTGCTACTTGGTGGGATAGGGAACACCGTAACAAAGGACATGGAGAAGGATGGTGTACTTGGAGCTTTTTTTGCCCTAGTTTCAATGGGATCCATGGGATCAGAGGAGATGCACATGAAAGTGATGAGTGTCAGGACCCTATAGACACTAGCCCTGATTGTCCCTGCCCAGCCATCTAGAATCTCTTCAAACATGCTCATAGCCCAGTACCCCATGTCAGCCCCTCTTTGGCCATCAGTCCTTGTCACAGCAGCACTGCAGCAGGGCCAGTCTCCAGTTCCTCACAGCCTTGCCCTGCCTGGCCTCAGACATCCTTGCTTTCAGGGAGACACCTGATACCTAGACCTATATTATACCTAATTTCCACCTCTTTAAAGATATGTCTCATTTGTTAGTGGTAATTTAAACAATACGTTATTTTATTCTATATGCCCATTTCCCCTGTCTATTCAAAGTCATGTAGAATCAGTACTTTGATAAAACTAAAACTTTGATCCTTGAAAGATGTATAAACATACTCAACTGCAATTAGTTCAATTGACTTTACTGTCTGACTTCGAAGTGGGGCTATCCACTTTTGGTAAAATTAACCATGTGTATCTCTATGATATCTACAGGTTTTTTTCCTTTTTTTATTTTCTTTCAATACTTGAACTATATTTAAGTCTATTAAAATGAGTACAGATTTGAAATATATATATATTTGAAAACAACTGCAGAATAGTACTCTGTTGCATCTTCATGACTCCCCTGAAAAAGGCAAAAATGCATAGCTGTAAATGGCAAACCTGTTCTGCAAACACAAAGGAAAAAAAATAGTGATTTTGCAGGTACTAGGTTGAGTTTCCTGGTCCAATATTTTTATATGTAAACAAATTACAAAAGGCACAGAAATGGCTAAGGTTATTCATCACAAAATCTTCCAGATTAAGGTCAACAGCACTATTAAATCATCAATCCTGGCCATTTTCCAATTACAAAACTTTAAATTTTGCCCAGTTATACCACTTGGGAGCTCAATAGCTTTTATTTGAGTAGACAATAACTTGTGTTGGCTCAAGTATACCTCCCAGAAAGGTAACCATCCTTTATATAAAGGTTTCTACAGACAGAGAAATTTACTTCATCCCTTGGTAGCTTGTTTCAGTGATTAATTTCCCTTGCTTTTAAAAAGATGTGCCTAAATTCTAATTAGAATTTATCTGGCTTCAGCTTCCAGACACAGGTCCTTGACAGGCCTTTTTCTGGCAGACTGAAGCCCTTTAGCAATGGGCAGTTTGCCCCTGTTGAAGTACTTATGACTGCAATCAAATCACTTAATCTTTTTTTATCAACCAAACAGACTGTTCCCTAAATCTTCCACCATGAGACATTTGTTTAGCTCTTGGATATATATCTCTTTTCTGTAACTTCCACAATTTTTCATCTCTTAAATATATGGACACTAATGTATATTGGTCTTTTTGTGCCAAGTAGAGGTAATATCAGCTCTTTTTCTCTTACTACTCTTCCCTTTATGCCTTTCAGTATTTTTTTCTGCCAGCATTCTGAGAGGTAGTCATGAAAAATTGCAGTAATCTTTAAATCTTATTTTTTCAGAATTGTTGTCTTCTAAATTTGTCTATTTATTCCCATTTAATGTATTTTAATTTAAACACTTCAAGTGTGATCCTTTACTTTGAAAATACCAAGTGATCCAGACTATTTTTTCTAACTCAACTGTTTCTCTTTGTTATTTATTATTACTATTATTAGCATTATTTATGATTCATAAGTATTTTTTAGTCCATTTTTAGAACTGGTTGACTCTATTAGTTACTGTGAAATGTCAAATACCGGAAATTTCACACTTTTATAGAAAAAGCATCACCAAACAACGATTTCCCACCACTGGCTACTGTTCCAGATTTGTCACTTGGTCATTTTTTTAAATCTACTGATCTTGCATCATTCCAGAATTTTACTGAAGTATTTTTTGTTCATCATTTAAAAGCAACTGACATGAATTTAAATCAGCAAATGTAGGTATATAAAGCAGAGAATTTTTACATGCTCTTCATTTATGCCCACAAGAAACAGCAATTTTCTCTCTTTTTTCTCTGGGTTCTTCTTGATGTTGCTGTTGTTGGTTTTATTCTACTCAGAATAAATAATCACAAAGAAAAAAGAAAGGAAAAGAAGAAAGGCACATAAAAATAAAATGGAGAAGATTTTTTTGTGTGGTAGTGAAGCACAGAACAGTGTAGTCTATTGTTTACAGCTAGTATAAAGAGAGAGCATTTTCTTTGTTATTGAGTAACTGATTTGCTACCTGATGGGCAAAATTACTTTTTTTTTTTTTTTTTAAACCAATTTCTTTAAATTTAAATGCAAAATCTTATATTGTTTCCTAAATGTTCTTTATTGTTGTGGTCAATAAGTATTACATATAAATATATTTCCATAACAAACATTATTTGTATTTCAAATTGCCATTTGATGCTTTGTGAATAGAGATGCAGAGTGTTATACTGTAGAATCACTTTGAGTCTTGCTCAGAAAGTCATCATTCTCCTGTCTTTGAAAACCTTTTGTTACTTTTTGATCACAGAAGTGCCAGTACCTTGGCAATATATATCATGACATCACATTCCACTTTCACAAGGGCAGAAATGCAATGTATATGTAGGCAGTTCCAAACCTGATTCTGGAACACATGAACGCTTCCAAATTTAAGAGCTGTAAATAAATAATATGTGGAGATAATGTTCGGACTAGCTTTAGTGAATGAATGTCTTCACATTCACAGCTTCTTAAAATCAGCAGCTTGGGCTTACCTCCAATGTACACTTACAAAATTCTCAGATTCATCCAAAATCTGAAATCTGATCATTAGAGTTTCTTCTCAGCTACAGGGCAAAAGGCAGTTAAAAATTGATGCCATTTTAAAGAAACTAAACAATTGGCATACAAGACAGGTACTCATCGATCTGTGTGCTTAATAAAGCTAAATGTTAGGAAGACTAATGTACCATACTGATGTTTTAGGAATTTCATTAACGTATTTGAAAGACTGTCATAACTCAATCACCTCTGCTGAGTTTATGAGCCATGGGTTTTCTCCAGCTCATAAAATCAGCTTGCTTAACACAATACAGTGACTGATAGCATCACAGGTGACACCTCATGAAGCAAGGTGACTCCGTTTTTTTTTTTCTTTCTTTTTTTTTTTTTGAAGGTTTGTTGGACAATGGAGGAATACTGAAAAGAGAACTGGATAAAACAAAGTATTCTGAGTTATTGACAAGGTAATTACAAATATCCCATCTCTGTTGCTCTTTGTAAATGTTGAATGCAAACTGGGACATAATGCTAACTTCTGAAATACTGAGAAATTGTTTTTCTGCTATTTTTAAATGTAGTACAGCTGGCATGAAAATAGTAATGTGCTTTCTGTCAGCTGTGTTTATTCTGAACCTTCATCTAAAAATTTTGAAGTGAGAAACATTTACAGTATTCCCTAACATCAAATAATAGCAAAGAGCGTATCTACATATTTGTACACATTTTGTCATATTAGATATTGGCAATTTTTCTAAGTTCCACTTCAGCAAATTCCCTTATGAATGTGTGCTTAATATAAAGATTTTCTGGGATGGAAGAATTATCTCTCAGCCTCAAAGAGAGGGTCCCTTCCAGTTTAAACAATTGTCTGATGAATACACATCCAGATTCACTGATATAGGAAATGACCTCTGGAGATAATCTAATCCAGTCCCTCTGCTCACAGCAGGGTCAACTACAGCAGGTTACTCAGTGCCATGTTCATGCAAGTTTTGAACTTCTCTGGGATGGAGACCACAAAACTGCAAAACCTCTTGGACTAACCTATCTAAATACATGACTACCACCACTCTCACAGTACTGTTTGTTTGTTTGTTTGTTTGTTTAAATAGAATTTTCTGTATTTTAATTTGTACTCATTGTCTTCTGTCCTGTCACTGGATGCCACTGAGAAGAGGTTATGTCTTCCTTACTCCCTCTCATCAGGTATTTATGCATATTGATAGCTTCCCCTGAGCCTTCTCTTCCCTAGGCTGAACAGTCCCATCTCTCGCATCCTCTCCTCATGCAACAGATGCTTCAAGGGCTTAACTATCTTCATAGCCTTTTACATGGTCCTTCACATTCCGATATTTCCAAATCTCTCTTGTACTGGGAAGCCCAAAGCTGGTTACAGAACTCCCAAAGTGGCCTCACTAGGGCTGAGTAGAGAGGAAACATTGCATCCCTTGACTGTCCATCTATAGTCTTTCTAATACGTTAGTGTACATTGCTGAGTCATAGTCAACTTGGTGTCTATCAGGACACTCAGGTCCTCTTCTGCCAAGCTACTTTCTAGTGAGTTGGCCCACAATATGTAATGCTGCATGAAGCATTTCTTCTTGAGATTGCTGTTGGTGGGATCAGTTCTCCAGCTTGTACAGGTTCCTTCGCATGTCCCCACATCCATATGACTTATTAGTCACTACTCCTAGTTTTATATAATCTGCAAATTTCCTGAGGAAGTCATCCAGATTGTCAACAAAGATGTTTAACAATATTGTCCCTAGTATCAGCCTCTGACACACATTGTTGGTGACTGATGGCAGCCTTACTTGGTGTAGCAGCTTAAAAAAATCTAAATAATCAGACTGAGTTTATGTGGGTACGAGGTAAAATGTGCATTTTGAAACACACTCCTGGATTTTAACACTGCCCTCTTTTAGTGCCTGTCCAGATGCTTAAATTCAAATTTACCTTGTGAATCTGGGCAAAGTAAATAGGTTTGATATCCAGACTACATGTATTTTGAATGAATGTTGTATTATTTCTCCATCCTGACTCTTCTATGCATTTGAAGATCCCCTATGAAGAGACATTGCTCTTTCATAAAATACTAACTGGATGACTTCATTTTTTTTTTTTTTTTTTTCATTTTTAAAGTTGCCTACTTNGCATTTGAAGATCCCCTATGAAGAGACATTGCTCTTTCATAAAATACTAACTGGATGACTTCATTTTTTTTTTTTTGTTTTCACTTATACAGTTGCCTAACTTAGTTCTTCAAAAACAATCACTTTCTTTAAAAGATAATTTCTGTAATACGTTATCATGGAAGTGTGCTTACATCCTGTTCTATTTTCAGGCATAGTTAGTCTCATAGTGTGTTCTTTACCACTTGACAAGAGCCAAGAAGCAAGCAACCTTAGTTCAATTGTCATTCCTGAAACTGAGTTTATTTATGTACATTTCCTATTGGGTTTAGAATTATATTTTCTCAGCTTATTCTCCCAGTCTTCTTGATATTGAACATGTTCCTGTACTTTGACTAATGTTTCTAATCAAGGCCTCTACCTTTGTGCTATTTTGGATAAGACTGCATGTATAGTTATACTTCCAGTTGTAAGATAAATTTAACTTTCTTTTCTCTATGATTAAAAGTAAAAAAGAATTTACCAACATCTGCTAAATATCTAGATCCAGCTTGCCAAATCAAGTACTATGCCTCCTCTGCATATGCCATATCATTTCAGATACTAATACCTTCATCAGACCCAAGCTTTCACAATTTGCAAGAATATTTATTTTGTTGACAAGCACAAAAGATATAAGACAAAAAAAATGTGATTATTCTGAATTTTTTTTTTTTTCGGATTTTGCAGATCTTTTTTTTGGGAAAAAAAATCCCATATATTAAAGATTTTCCTCCTAGATATATCTTAACATTGAAACAAATTACTTTTAAAAAGTGTTCTCTATTAGTCTAGATAGAATGAGGTTCTTCATCACTTGCTTAAACTTGCAGAAATTTTCCTGGAAGGGTAATTTCATCCTCACGTAATGATTTATCTAGCTGTAACTAAAAAAGAAGAATGAAGCCTTCATGAAAATGTATAGTCTTGTACAGAGTTTGTGTTACTTTTGGTGGAGTTGAATTTGGCCCATTGAATATTATTATGTATTATCATTTTAAATAGCTGATTTTTCCTGTATTTTCTGTGTCTGTCATGGATGCAAAGGAATCTGAAGGGTATTAAGATTTTCTTTCTGTACAAAGAGCTGCAGATATAAAGAGCGTCTGGAACTGACAGCATTGCAAGGATGACTAGTGCTCCAACTAACTCAGTGCTTAGAGAAAACTCAGACAAAATATCCAAGGAATGGGAAAGCCAAAGATCAGTAATTTTAAACTATCACCTGAACAAAGGCTTCTATATAATGTAGAGAAAATTTGGAAGCACTTAAAGCTGAGAATTTTTCAAAGTCTAGTACCTATGAGTATTAACTGATAGAAAAAAAAAAAACACCAGCTAGGCATACATTGCATATCCCTAACAGAACAGACACCCTAAAGACTACATAACAGCAACAGAACTAGAGGCATTGAAGGATACAAGAGCAAAATACAATGAACAGTATACAAGTAATGCTATTGTATACAGTGGCCACAGCAAATTGTCTATTCTGCCTTATGACAGCATGCAACTTTGTTATGTAATTGAGGTTTGCAGCTGCTGAATTACTCCTTCTGTACAAAAGATTTCTTGAAAGATTTGGAACAAGTGGGAAAATTCAGAGATTTAAAAATAATATTGATTAGAAAGGTAAGACCCATTATTATGGTGCTGCAATGCATCATAGCTACCTGAAATGCACTTGCAAAAAATATATATAACATACATACAAAAGTATAGTCAAATTTTTATACAAGTTCACGGGCAAATTGATTGATAATGTAAAAAAAAAAATAAAAATACCCAAAAATGAAAAATTGATACAGTTTTGGTCTTGAATAATTGAATACTAAGATTGGAAAGTATCTGTGATGTTTCGGGCCCATAGTGATATTTTATAATTTTATGGGTCACACAAGACAATATATGAATTTTTAAAAGACATTATGTATAGGAGAATTTAAACAAGAGACATAATAAGGAATGTCCATAGCATGTATCAAGATCTTCCTGAAATAAGGGACACAAAGAGAAATATAGCCTTTCGTGTTAGTGTCATGCCAAGGCAGAAACAGACTGGAACTGTCCAACTGTTGTGAAGCTGATTAAACATATAATACCAATATAATTTTATTAATGTAATATCAATATTTTCAAAAGACCAAACACTTTATACTATTTCGCATATTTATTTCCCTCTTCCTCTGTCTCACTTCTCTTCAACATTCCAACAAACTTAATTCAGAAGAATCACATTTACGTCTAAATAACTTCCATTATGAGTAGTTTGCACTGTGAATGGATTATATTTTTCAAATTATTTCATCTGTTTCCTAAAATTGCATTTTCATACACACACACATGTACATGTATATGCACAAAATTTCCCAGATATGCAATATAAACAGGAAAAGGAAAGTCGATGTGTCATTGGAGTTTGGAAAGAATTGGGTGACTGATCTCTTTATTTATTTTTTTTTAATATATAAGAATAGTAAATAACTAACATAAACCATAAATTATTTCTTATTTCTTACATTTTTTTGTTCTTCAGTTGAGTGAGATTTTGAAACAACATTCTACTAGGTACCATGAGAAGATTTCATGTTGATAAGCCTTGTAGCTAACCTGATCAGTGAGTTAGTCAGTGAAAAGCTACAGGAAACATTGGCTGATTCCTCCAGTTTTAAAGAAGACATCTAAAATATGTCAGAGGTCCATTCTTGCTATGCTGGCGGTTTCCCTGCAGTGACTATAAAGGAAACACAGGGTATGACTCAGATGTGTGTGTCTATAGTAAAAATACCTAATAATGAGACAAACCTCTCCTCAAGTGACCGTTGCTAACTATGCGTGATGTTTTAAACATGAAATGAAAGATGATACTCTCTCTAGGTTGCAGAATATTTGTGTTTGGGGTTTGTTTATTTTTAGCTTGCATTAACAAGCTAATACAATAACCAGGAGAACTCCATTAGGTACTGACTGTCCTCAACCATGTCTGTTTGTTAGTTTTTAACCTTTGACCTTTTTTTTTTTTATTATTTCTACATTTTTAAATAAATGGGAGTGCAGATGCTGTGTGGCAAATATAAGTCTCCTGCCTATAAGCTTCTTGGATATCCTTTTGAGGCTCTTTAAAGCTTGTTATGAACAGGCAGGGGTGCCTAAGAGCAGATTGAAATTTTGGAATTAGAGAAATAAAGGTTTAGGCCAAGCAGCAGGTAATGTTCAAAATGAGCAACAAGAAAGTTAAAAAAAAAAAAAAAAAAAAAAAAAAAAAAAATAAAAAAACA